>PVJN01014659.1:0-46058 GCA_004026805.1 Lasiurus borealis | reverse complement strand
CCAGTATAACAAAGCTTTTATAGGTAGGGACAGACACATTTTCCCATGTACATTCTTATATCCTCGTATTGGATCAATCCCTTTAGTATTATGTAGTGATCTTTGTTGTCTCTTGTGATGGCCTTCATTTTAATGTCTATTTTGTTGGATATGAGTATTCCAACTCCAGCATTTTTTTCTTTTCCATTTGCATGGAAAAATTTTTTTCCATTTCATCACTCTCATCCTTTGTGTGTCTTTTGTTTTGAGGTGGGTCTCCTGTAGATAGCAATATAGTTGGGTCATGTTTTTGTATCCATTCAGCTGCCCTATGTCTTTTGATTGGAGCATTTAAACCATTTACATTTAGGGCTATTATTAATAGGTACTTATTTATAGACACTTTAATTCTGCCTCCTCAAGTTTCTCTGTTTCTTCTTCTCATTACAGCAGTCCCTTTAGCATTTTTTTTAAATCGTCATTGGTCAGATTATTACAGATGTTCCTCTTTTCCCCCCCTACAGCTCCCCTCTACCTGATGCACCACCACTGTCCTCATCCATAGGTGTAAGATTTTTGTCCATTCTCTTCCCGTGCCCCTCACGTCCCCTTCCCCCTGAGAACTGTCAGTCCACTCCTTTTCTATGTCCCTGATTCCATTATATTCACCAGTTTATTCTGTTCATCAGATTTTTTATCCACTTGATTTTTAGATTCACTTGTTGGTAGATATGTATTTATTGTTCAAGTTTTTATATTTACTTTTTTCTTCCTCTTCTTAAAGACTTTCAGCATTTTATATAGTACTGGTTTGGCAGTGGTGAACTCCTTTAGCTTTTTCTTATCTGTAAAGCTAGCTCTTTATCTGATTTTCAATTCTAAATGTAGCTTTGCTGGGTAGAGTAAACTTGGTTGTAGGTTCTTGTTTTTCATCACTTTGAATATTTCTTGCCACTCCCGTGTGGCCTGCATAGTTTCTGTTGAGAAATCAGCTGACAGTCGTATGGGTACTCCCTTTTAGGTAACTGATTTTCTCTTGCTGCTTTCAAGATTCTCTCTTTGTCTTTAGCTCTTGGCATTTTAATTATGATGTATCTTGGTATGGTCCTCTTTGGGCTCCCCTTGTTTGGGGTTCTCTGTGCTTCTAGGACTTAGAAGTCTAATTTCTTTCACCAGGAAGGGGAAGTTTTCTGTCATTATTTTTCTAATAGATTTTCAGTATCTTGCTCTCTCTCTTCTTCTGGTACCTCCATAATTCGATGTTGGTACACTTGAAGTTGTCCCAGAAGCTCCTACACTATCTTCATATTTTTGGGTTATTTTTCTTTTTGTTTTTCTGGTTGGGTGTTTTTTGCTTCCTATTATTTCAAATCTTTGGTTTGATTCTTGGGGTCCTCTAGTCTGTTGTTGGATTTCTGTATAATATTCTTTATTTCAGACAGTGTATGCTTAATTTCTGACTGGTCCTTTTCCATCTTTTTGGCATTTTCATTAAGATCCTTGAAGGTCTCACTAAGTTCCTCAGAGTTCCCACTAAGTTTTTTGGAGGTTTCTAGAAAATTCTTGAGTAACCTTATAACCATGGTTTTGAACTCTATGTCCAGTCATTTGCTTTCCTCCATTTCTTTCATTCATGACATGTTTCTTGGTCTCTGCATTTTGGCTGCTTCCCTGTGTTGATGGAGTGGCTTTGTGTGCTAGGTGACCTATAGGGCCCAGTGGCTCTGCCTCCCCAATCACCTGAGGTGGACACTCTTGGTGCACCCCTTTGTGGCTGTGGTGCACAGTCTTGTTGTAGTTAAGCCTTGATTGCTATTGGTACACTGGGAAGAACTGACTTCCAGGCCAATTAGCTGTGAGTACCCACTATGTCTATAATGGAAGAACTGCTGTTCTGGAGAAAACCTTATGGGGCTTTGGTACTCACTGAGTCTGCCTCTTGAGTATGTCACTTATGGATAATAATGAGTTGAAATCTAGTATCATCTCACATTGCCCACTAAGTACATTGGATCCTGGATCTCCAAGTCAGCTACTGTCTGAAGCCACCCAGCAGCAGCTACAGTGAAATCTGCAGATTTTGGAAGTTTTGGAGCTCTGTGACCCAGCTGCAGTTTGTTAGGTTAAGCTGTGAAAGAGCAGGTCATTCATATGTAAAAGATGCTGTGCACAGCTTGGGTGGGTTTGCAAATTGGGTGGGGTGAGGTCTCGGGGACTTAACCAAGGCATAGCAAACAGCGATGGCTGCCAGTTAGCCATCCCTGCATCTCCTCCACGTTTCTGTGTCCCTGTGTCCCGTGCCCTAGCGCAGTAAATGATTCCTGCGAGCACTGATGTGAGAAAGTCACTCTCACTTTCCGACCTGATGCCAAACAGTCCTCTTTCTCCCCATAGGACTTTGGGTCCCCAGAGTCTCACTGGAAACTGGAGTTCAGGGCAGTCGGGAGCTTGTATCTTCCTTATGATTGAAAAAAATACACAACAAAACAGAAATAGTGCACACAGTTGCCAGCCCAATTCACGCACTCTGTACCTCTGCTTTTTCACACCTCTGCACCTCCTACCCAGTCTCAATGTGCTTTTTTCTTTCCTTCTAGTTGTAGAACTTTTACTCAGCCAGCTTTCCCAGGCTTCTAGATAATAGTTGTTTTCTTTTAGTTGTAGTTTTGGTGTGGTTGTAAGAGGCAGCACGTACAGGTGTATACTTTATGCTGCCATCTTGGTTTCTCCAGCATTTCTTGTAATGCTGGCTTGGTGGTAATGTACTTCTTTAGCCTTTTATTTATTTATTTATTTATTTATTTATTTATTTATTTATTTATTTTTGTCTTAGAAGTTCTTTTTTCACAATCTATTTTGAATGATAGCCTTGCTATATATAATAATCTTGGTCTCAGATCCTTGCTTTCCATTTCTTGAGTTCTTCATGCCATTCCCTTCTGGCCTGTAGAGTTTCTGATGAGAAATCGGGTGTCGGCTTTATGGGAACTCCTTTGTAGGTAACAGTTTTCTCTTGCTGTTTTTAAGATTCTCTTTGTCTTTAATTTTTGGCATTTTAATTATGATGTGTCTGGGTGTGGGCCTGTTTGGATGTTTCTTGCTTGGGGTTCTCTGTATCACTTAGGGAAGTTTTCTGTCATTATTTCTTCAAACACGTTCTCTATTCCTTTCTCCCTTACTGCCTCTCTGGCACACCTGATTTTCTAATATTATTATGTTTCACATTGTTCCACAGCTCCCTTAAGCTGTCCTGTTTTTATTTTTTTTCCCCTTTTTGGTTCTCTGAGTGATATTTTCAACTCTGTCTTCTAATTCACTTAATTTGATCCTCAGCTGTGTATTCCTTCCAATGTGTTCTTTATTTGTGTTGTCATTCTTTATCTCAGACTATTCTTTTTTCATAGTTACTATTTCTTTTTTCATGCGGTTGAGCATCTTTATCATCATTACTCTAAACTCTGTTTCAGATAAAATTTTATCTCTGCTTCATTTATCTCTTCTGGAGAATTCTCTAGTTCTTTCATTTGGGGGTTATTTCTTTGTCTCCTCACTTGGGTTGTCTGGGTTTGTGACTGTGTATTAGGTAGATCCTCTATGACTCTCCATCTCTAGTACAGGACAGTGTTAAAAGCTGTTTTTGACTAATTGGATCAGGCAAAGACTCAAAGCTTCAGAGACTGCCTCTGCCTAGAGATTGATTGGATTCCAACTTGAATTGCCCCTAGGCAATCACCCTCAAGTGTGCTGAGTTTTTTCAACAGGGTGGGGCAGTTGCTTCTGCCTGGAGGCTAATTGTGATTTTTTATCTCTTCAGTGGCCTCAGGGCAAGGTGTTTTCTAATAGGGTGTATCTACTGAATTCCCCCTCAGGCAAGGCAGTTGTCTATGTGCGAAAGATGTCCTCTGCTGTGTGAGGGAATGACTGAGACCAGAAACTTGGGGTATCTGCCTTTTGAGCTCTATCCCCCAAGTCCCCAGTCCTGGCTTCTGCTCTTCCAGCTCCAGTCTACTTCATCCTTCAGCCGGAGCACAAGGTGGGTGGCTCCACAGGGAGTTTAAGAGGGTGCCTGAATGTTCATCTGTACTTCCTGGAAGATAGCATCCCACTGCTTTTCACAGCTAGATGTTATGTGGGTACCTTCCTGAGTTTTGGTGCTCTCTGCTGGGGGTGGGCATCTTGGGGATTAGATCCCAGAGTTCTCAGTGGATACCTCCCACAGCTGAGATATCTCTACAGGACTTGACTTGCTGTCTGTGGGTACCTGGCAAGAGGGTCCTTTTGTGCCTCTGATCCTCCTGCCAGACTCTATATGGTCTCCAAGGTATCAGAGTTCTCTCCTGCGAGATTTCTGTTGATTATTCAGGAAGTTTTTCTGTATTTTAGTTGTAATTCAAAATTGTTCCTGGGAGCATGTCCATGCAGCATCCACTTACTCTGCTGCCATTTTTAGTCTCTCCTCAGGTGCATTCTTGAATTCAATTACCTGTTTTATTTTTTCTTCAAGGTATCTTGAGTTTGGTTTTCTAAAGGGAAAGAATTTTCCCTCCTTGGTCTCACCAATTAGTCATCTTCTCCTACAGAAAATATAATCAGAAAAAAACCACTGCCCGATGCTGGTTTCTTTTCATGTGGCAACACTAAATTTTTTTTTCCTCGTAAAAGGACCTCCTTTTGTTTTAAATTTATGTCCAGATTTAAATGGTGAAGGTCTAAGTGACTGTTATTAAGGTCAACGGCATAAGTTATGGGGTCTAGTGCAGAATGAAAATGTGAGGGGCCCTTTGTTCAAGAAGGAGAGAAAGTATCATTAAAATAGAAAGCTCTGTACTTAAAAAATGTTTTCATAAAACATTATAGGAGTAAAAGTTATGAATGAGTAACAACATAAACTTATAAATTGCAGGAAAAGTTCTGGTATACTAAAATAATACTATATTAATGTGATATCTTGATCTTATAATTTTTCTGGCTCAATATTCTGCAAATTCCTTTAGTAGATCACTGAAATATATACTATTTCCAATGTATTTAAAAGTGATTGCAAATAGTTTTTGATTATTTGTTATTTTGAGAAGATTCTTCCTGCTGATGCAACCATTACTGGAGCTGTTCAGAGAATGTTATAGAATGTTATAACAAGGAGATAATTTTTTTTTATGAGCTAAAATGAGTATTTATTTTTTAAAGTGTTTTTTTTAAAAATTAAATCTTTATTATTCAGATTATTACATTTGTTTCTCTTTTTTCCCCTCAATAGCACCCCTCCACCCAGCTCCCACTCTTTCCTCTGCCCTTAGCTCCCTCCCATTGATCTCATCCATAGGTGTATGATTTTTGTCCAGTCTCTCCCTGTACACCCCTCACCCTTTTCCCCCTGAGAATTATCAGTCTACTCCCTTTCTGTGCTCCTGATTCTATTATATTCACCAGTTTATTCTGTTGATCAAATTTTTAATTCACTTCATTTTTAGATTTCTTGTTGATAGATATGTATTTGTTGTTCATAATTTTTTGGCTTTTACCTTTTTCTTCTTCCTCTTCTAAAAGAGTACCTTTCAGCATTTCATATAATACTGGTTTGTAGTTGATGAACTCCTTTAGCTTTTTCTTCTCTGTGAAGCTCTTTATCTGTCCTTCAGTTCTGAATGTTAGCTTTGCTGGGTAGAGTATTCTTGGTTGTAGGTTCTTGCTATTCATCACGTTGAATATTTCTTGCCATTCCTGTCTGGCCTGCATCGTTTCTGTTGAGAAATCAGCTGACAGTCATATGGGTGCTCCCTTATAGGTAATGAACTGTTTTTCTCTTGCTGCTTTTAATCTCTCTTTGTCTTTTGCTCTTGGTATTTTAATTATGATGTGTCTTGGTGTGATCCTCTTTGGATTCCTTTTATATGGAGTTCTGTGTGCTTCCTGGACTTGTAAGTCTATTTCTTTTACCAGATGTGGAAAGTTTTCAGTCATTTTTTCTTTAAATAGGTTTTTAGTATCTTGCTCTCTCTCTTCTGGCACCCCCAAAATTCTGATGTTGGTATGCTTGAAGCTGTCCCAGAATCCCCTTACATTATGTTCACATTTTTGGATTCTTTTCTCCTCTTGCTTTTCCAGTTGAGTGTTTTCTGATTCTTTATGTTTCACATTTTTTACTTGATTCTTGCCTTCTGCTAGTCTGCTGTTAGGTCTCTGTATATTATTATTTATTTCAGTCAGTGTATGTTTAATTTCTAGTTGGACCTTTTCCATCTCTAGTTGGTTCTTTTGCATCTCTAGTTGGTTCTTTTTCATCTCCTCTTGGCTCTCGCTAAGTTTATCCAACTTTTCTAGCATATTCTTGAAAAACCTTATAAGCGTGGTTTTGAACTCTATATCCAATCTTTTTTTTTTCCCCCTCCATTTCTTTTGTTTGTGATCCCTTCCTTTGTCTTGGCATTTTCACTATGCCGGAGAAACTTCTGTGTTGAATTCAGCCTTATGATACCAGACTTGCAAAACTGAAGAAGCCTCTGTTGAGCTTGGGATGGGTGGAGTCTCAGGGCTTAAGGGATTGCCTTGCCTTCCAGTTGGCCCCGCGCTCCACGGCCCCTGAGTCTCATGTGACTGGGTAATCGCTGGAGCGGTCCTTGTGCGCACGGGCCCGCAGTGCCTCTAGACCCCTGCCTTTCCAGCTCCCCTGTGCACCAGGACCACACGAGTCTAGGTCTCCAGGGTTTCCCCCGAAACAGGGGCTTAGTGGACTCAGAAGTGGCACAGTTGGGAGGGTCTGTCTCCCGCCCACTCTTGAAAGCCAGTAGCACACTCAGCAGTCCGTTCTCTGCGCAGTGCCGTGCATGACCAGACCTCTGATCTTTTGCGACTCCCCTAAATTTCCAAGTACCTCTCCCTTTTCACAGTCAAAACTCCCCCCGTATGAGTTTCAGCTGGATTTGGGGTTTAGTGTTGTAAGATAAGGGGTTCAATGCCATTGGGAGTCTCCGTTTCCCTCCTGCCAGAGAAAGCCAGCCAGGTACTTGGGCATCTGCTCTCTCAGCATGCACGTCTCCATACCTCATCTTTTTGCAGCTCCTCTGGGTTTCTGTGAGGCCCTCTCTTTCCTTCTAGCTGTAGAACTTCCACTCAGCCAGCTTTCCTATGGTTCTGGATGATGTCCATTCTGTCTTTTAGTTGTAGTTTTGAAATTGTTGTGTGAGGCAGCAGTGTGGGTATTTACCTATGCCACCATCGTGGATTCCAAAAATCAAGGGGATAAATTTTTGATAAATTATTTTGATATATATTTTAGTACACCTAGAGCTGGTGATGCTTGGAATGATTAAATAAAATACTACAGTTTTGTGTAAGTCTGAATTTAATTGTAAATGTAAATTTATACAACGGCAGTTTAATTTTTTCTGTTAAATTTCCTGTAACTTGTGGAGATTGTACAAGAAGCCAAAAGAGTCCTTATGATCTGTATATCATTGAAAACATTTATGATCTGTATATCATTGAAAACATTTATTAATTCTATTGTGTATCTTCAGTTACAAGAGCAAAAATAAATTAAAAATTGTTCTTATTAATATTTGGTTCAGCTAATGCTTCATATGAAAATAGAGACCTTCCTCATTCAATGTGACAATTAAAAATGTTTATTTCCATTTCTAAGTCTGTAGATTTGCTTTGCAGTATTGCAACAGTTTCAAAAACAAGTTTCTAAACTCTTTGAAGAATTCTAATAATTCCCTGATATTCTTTATTTCCATGTCCTTGTGTACACTTTTATTTTGTAATAGTTTACTGACGAAGTTTACTGCCTGAGTGCAGGCAGCTGTGTCCCAGTGCTGCAGCCAGAGGGAGAGTTAATATTTGTGCAGGTATGGCCAGGACAGGCTCTGGGACAGACAGGAAAGCTCACCTCCCACTGCTGGACCCGGCGCCACATCCATTCAAAATCCCTTTCTCTCCTGTGAATGTGGCTACTGCTGCTATCACCATTATTGCCAGTGTAGGCTCAAGTCCCAGCCCCACCACCTCCTCCGACCTGTGGCACCCCAGATTGCTGAAAACTACTCTGCATACCTGCCTGCTTGCCTTCAGCAAGCTGTGCGCACGGATCTGAGCCCTGTGTGCATAGAGCACAACTGCTTTCACACACGCCACACAGGTTTCTCCTCTGTTTATGTCCATGTTTCATTGTCCCACCAGACTTCACTACAAAACACAAGTTCAAAAATAATGTTCAGAACTTTCCTGTTAATCCTCACCCAAGGATATTTTTCTGTTGATTTTTTTTATAGAGAGATGGGAAGGGAAGGAGGAGAGACAGAGAAACATTGGTTGTCTCCCCAACCAGGGACAGGGATCAAACCTGCAACCGAGGTATGTGCCCTTGAGCAAATTAGAATTTAGGATCCTTCAATCTGAGGGCCGATGCTCTATCCACTGAGCCAAAGTGGCTCAGGTAAAAAATCTTAAGAACTTTGACACAGCAGAACAGAGCATTAAATCAAGTGCAGCCCAGTGCAGATACTCAGATTACAGGCCTAGGGAACCAGCCAGCCAGCCAGCCCTGTCTATTAGGCCTTTCTGAGCAATTACTCAATTACTCAGAAATGAGTTATCCAACTAAGTTAGAACTCATCCGCCTCCATTGGCTTGCCTACCTTTGTGACACTGTCCAACTTCAGCCCATCTCTTCTCTTCCCCTGACCTGCCCCAAAGTTGTTTGGCCTCACTGTTACATATTGCTTACTCTTGCTTGTCTCCTAACTCTGTTTGCTTTGAGGGTATTTTCTTCCTCTATCAGTTAGTCCCTGTGTATTGATTTCCTCTCTTGCTATTACACACACTTTTTGTTATTTTATTCCTCTTTATCCCTCATTCTCGAGGCCTGGCTTCACTTTACAAAAAAAATGAGCCGTGTGCATGCCTTTGTCTCAGGCTCTGCTTTTAAGAGAACCCAGATTCTAACAATTAGTGCTGTGCTTGCAGATGTGATTCTTTTTTTTTAATCTTTATTGTTCAGTTTATTACATTTGTTTCTCTTTTTCCTCCCATAACTCCCCTCCACCGGCTCCCTCTACCCTTACCTCCCTCTGCCCTTACCTCCTCTAGCATTGTCCTCATCCATAGGTGTATGATTTTTGTCCAGTCTCTCCCTGCACCCCCCTCACCCCTTTGCCCCTGAGAATTGTCAGTCCACTCCCTTTCTATGCTCCTGATTCTATTATATTCACCAGTTCTGTTCATCAGATTTTTAATTCACTTAATTTTTAGATTCACTTGTTGATAGATATGTATTTGTTGTTCAAAATTTTTATCTTTACCTTTTTCTTCTTACTCTTTTTAAGAGTATCTTTCAGCATTTCATATAATACTGGTTTGGTTTTGAAGAACTCCTTTAGCTTTTTCTTATCTGTGCAGCTCTTTATTCAGTTCTGAATGATAGCGTTGCTGGGTAGAGTCATCTTGGTTGTAGGTTCTTGCTATTCATCACTTTGAATATTTATTGCCACTCCCATCTGGCCTTCATAGTTTCTGTTGAGAAATCAGCTGACAGTCGTATGGGTGCTCCCTTGTAGGTAATGAACTGTTTTTCTCTTGCTGCTTTTAATATTCTCTTTGTCTTTTGCTCTTGTCATTTTAATATGATGTGTCTTGGTGTGTTCCTCTTTGGATTTCTTTTATTTGGGGTTCTGTGTGCTTCCTGGACTTGTAAGTCTATTTCTTTCACCAAATGTGGGAAGTTGTCAGTCATTATTTCTTTAAATAGGTTTTCAGTATCTTGCTCTCTCTCTTCTTCCGGCACCCCCATAATTCTGATATTGGTATGCTTGAAGTTGTCCCAGAGGCTCCTTACATTATCTTCACATTTTTGGATTCTTTTTTCTTCTTGCTTTTCCAGTTGAGTGTTTTCTGCTTCTTTATATTTCAAATTTTTGAGTTGATTCTTGCCTTTCTTTATTATGCTGTTAGGTCTCTGTATAATATTTTTTATTTCAGTCAGTGTATGTTTAATTTTTAGTTCTTTTTCATCTCTTCTTGGATCTCACTAAATTTATCCATCTTTCCTAGGAAATTCTTGAAAAACCTTGTAACTGTGGTTTTGAACTCTATATCCAGTTATTTGTTTTCCTCCATTTTTTGTTTGTGGTCTGTTTCTTTGTCTCTGCATTTTCACTATGCCAGGAGAACTTCTGTGTTGGAATCAGCCTTATGATACAAGACTTGCAAAACTGCAAAAGCCTCTATGTTGAGCTTGGATGGAGTAGAGTCTCAGGGCTTAGCAGACAGCCTTGGCTTCCAGTCAGCCTCGCCCTACTTGGCCCCTGGGTCTCAAGTGTCTCTTGGTAATCATTGCAGCCTCTTTGTGCACACTCCTACATGTGCCTCTAGACCTCTGCCTTTCCGGCTCCCCTACACTCTGGGACCCATATGAGTCTGGGTCCACAGAGTCTCACCTGAAACTGGGGTTCAGGGCTGTTAGAAGTGGCACAATTGGGAGACTCTGTCTCCCACCCACTCGTGAAAGCCAGCAGCACAATCAGTAGTCTGTCTTCTGCGTACGGTGGTGTGTGCGCCCCCAGACCCCTGCCCTTTTGCGGCTCCCCTAAATTTCCATGCACTCCTCCCTTTTCACAGTTCAGACTCACCCCGTATGAGTCTTGCCCAGACCTGGGGTTCAGTGCCATAGGATAAGGGGTTCAGTGCATTTGGGAGTTTGTTTCCCTCCCACGAGAGGAAGCCAGCCAGGTACTCTGCCGCCCACTCTCCACGTGTGCGTGTCTCTGTACCTCAGCTTTTGGTACCTCCTCTGAGTCTCTGTGAGCTCCTCTCTTTCCTTCTAATTGTACAATTTCCACTCAGCCAGCTTTCCTGTGGTTCTGCATGATGTCCGTTCTTTTAGTTGTAGTTTTGAAATTGTTGTGTGAGGCAGCAGTTTAGGTGTTCACTTATGCCACCATCTTGGTTTCTCTCCACAGATGTGATTCTTGATGGAACTAATTTTACTCACTTAATGGTTAATTTGACCTCTATGGTGGAAGCCCCACTTTTAGATATTTGTGTTTATTCATTCAACAAATATTTATTGAGCACTTGTGCCAGGCAGAGAATAGTAGGAGAGAAGAAGTCCAGCTTTCCTGGTACTCACATGAAAAGTGTCACAAAGAGAAACAAAGCAAGAATAAAGCAGGGAGGAAGCTATGAATGTGGGAGATGGTTTGTGATTTTTTTTTTGTGGTTTGTGATTTTAAATAGGGTGTCAGGAATGTCATAAGTTGAATAGACTTGAAGGATAGAAGCCCGAGAGAAGAGGGCAGAAATAAAAGGCGTAACAAACTGTCCCAAGTGGATATCACAGGCTCACCCAGTTTTCCAAGATCTTTCTCCTGGCTTCCAAATAATTTTAAGTCAAACTTTCTAAATATTTTTATTTAGTAAGATATTCCAACTTCACTCCTAACATTGGTATGACACTTTGATTTCTTGATTAAAAATACTTTTTGAGACATATTTATATTCAGCAAGAAGTATAAATTACATATGCTATTGTCTTTATAAATCAGAAAGGACTTTAGTTTACTGGTGGAAATACTTGGCATCAATTGCTGCCTACGTTCTTTGAAGACCAGCTTATGAAGTTGTGCACATAATTATTCTCGTTGTTTGAAAATGCATAGTTTCCACCCATTTGAGTTCGCATTTTGATTTTCTTTTCTTTTTTCTACAGTCAAGTATTATTTTCTTATTGGCTAAGTATGTAAGTAAAGTCTAAACAGAATTGTTTTAGCCAGGAGATATGACATGAATATAACATGACATTTTACATGGAATCCATTATTTTCTGCCAAAAGTAAGTCAGGGTGGCATAAAATTAGTTTTCTGGGTCTTTAGTAAATAGCATTTTTGTTCAAAGTTTTGAAGATTACTGAAGTCACTGATTCTTTTGGAAGAGTCATCTTTCCCAAAACTCAAAACAACTGCTGACTACAAAGTAATGGGCAAATATTTATTCATGCCCCCAAATTCAACTTGTATCACCTACTCTCTTATTATCTTCCACTCATTCTTCCTAACTTTTTGTTCCACTGTATATGCTTCTGATTATTTTCTTCTTTCCTTATACTCTGCTCCCTTTCTTCCAAGTCACCAACCCTGAAAAGTCTACAAATTGCACTGGGGATGGGAAGTAGGGTCTAGATTATAGACTGGACAAAGTCTCGAGTTCCATCAAAATCTGTCTAAATGCTACTGACATGTTCCCTAGTGCTCAGAACTTTTCCACAAGAACAAAATGTTCTCTTCATTTGGCCAGATTAATGACCCGTGAAATCTGCAGTGTAAAACGCTTTAAGAAGGGTATACTTCAATGCACTTTGAACAATTACACTTCAGTGTAGCAGTTAAAGTGTATTCTTCTCTTTGGCTCAGTACTGTCAGCTCCATGAGGGCAGGGGTTGGGGTCCTTGCTGTTTGTTCTTATTTCCCCAGCAGGAATTGAAATGCCTAGATCATAGTCAGCATTCAGTAAATACAGCTTGAATAAATGAACAAAGAATAAACTTTGTACAGAACATTGTGCTGTTTTTTGTCAAGATGCTTAGTTTGTTAGATCTACTTGAAAGGAGCAAAGTGTTTTAGGAATTGACATTGAGAAGCTGTTGAATCTATTGGCTAATATCTGTGAAAAAGAATAAATTAGAGGATCCAAGAAGGCAACAGAATAGGTGAAAGTTACACTCATTTTCTTCCAGGACAAAACTGGAATGATAACGAAATTATAGAACCATCAGCCTGAATAACCAACTGAAGACTAGCTGAATTAGAAATTTTGTAACCAAGGACTTACAGAAGAAGCCACATGGGGACTGGTAGGAAGGCAGAATGTGGAAAGAGCTGACTCAGCACCCACGTGGGGCAGTTGAGAATTTGGAAGGATATCTCAGCTACAAATGCTCCCCCCCTACTCCCCTGCCCAAGGAGGAAGGGTTCTCAACTCCACCCTGGACTCCTCAGACTGGAGAACCATAGCTGGAAAGAGGAGCCCACATAACATCATCTGGCTATAAAAATCAATGGAGATTTTGTCCACCAGGGAGAGACTGAAGTCTGCTAGAAACATAGGGCCAGTAGAACAAACTCTAGTTCATGGCCATCAACCATGGGTTCTGGTAAAGGAAAGGTGGCTCAGAGTGGACTGGAATCATAGAGGAAGAGACTGGATTGTGGTGTCAGGAAGAGGACTGAATGAACATTCACCAAGCTTCCTCCCTGTGTTGAGTCCCTCTCCCACACTGCCCACAGACATGTCTTTCCTGGGTCCAGCTCTCCCCTCCATATCAGCATCAGCCTGAGGAAATGCACTAACGCCCCACCCCCCCTTCCTGAACCCTGTGGCCCCTCCCTGCCAACATCGTGGCCTGTAGAGGAGTCAGCTGGCTGCAGCCAGACTAGGCCTGAGATGCATACTTTCTTGGAAGGCTCTCATGAAGGTTCTTGCACACTCAGCAGAGTGTCAGGGATGCACAGGAAGAGACTGAGTTATGTGGCTCTAGGACGATGGGCAGCTCTCCCATCAAGGGTGATCCACTAACCCCATTCTCCCAACTCCTGGGTCCCTCCTTGCTGAGCTCATATCCTACAGAGGAGTTTGCTGCCTGAGGCCAATATGGGCCCACGATGAAGACTTATTTGGAAGGCTCTTGAGTTGGTTCGGGCAGACTCAGAAGGTGGCAGAGAGTTGTGTGGCTCTGGGGTGAGAGTTATTTTTCCCTTTCATACCCAACTGCCACTGCCATTCCTGTGTAGAGCTCTCCCTCCAAATAGCCAAACTGTGATGAGCTGATGAGCTCTGTTGGCCTTACCCTGATGATTCCCTGAGAACCTACCCCAACCCAAAAATCTACAGGCACAGGCAGGTGGAAACTGGCCATGGAATACACAGAGATTTTTGCTGAGTGGCTTCAGACTAGCTCTTGTGCTGAGTTTGAATCTGACTTAAACTGGTAAGAACCACTTGCATTTTGAGTCACTGAGAACTTCATGCAACTCACATACCTCCAGAGCTGCTTTTAGTGACTGAGCCAAACAGGCAATTGGCAAGTGGAGGCAGATCTTGGGGAGCATTGGGTCTGCTGCTGACCTGCCGCTGGGTTCAGTGCTGGTGGAAGCCAGCCTTGAATGCAGCTTGGCCTCTCTTGTATGCACCCAGGCCCAGCAGAGGCAGCCACAAATTATAGATCACTTTTTGACTCCAAATAGGTAGCTTAGGGCCAGTAACAGGGAGCATCTGACATTGGCCCACACCAGAGTTCCTTCCATGAGTTCCAACACAAACATACCCAGTGGCAGGCTTCAGGCCACATCACAGCTTGCTCCAATTAGCGTCACAAGCGGTACACCCAAAGGGAGATCTTGGCAGGCTGGGGTGCATTCTCCTACACAGCAACTCATCCACTGTAAGTTGGGTTGGAAATCCTCATAGTTGTTAGCCAGCCTGAGAGTCAACTCCACTCATGGACAGGTCAACATCAATCACAATGCAACTACAACAGGAGGGCTCACATAACACACATGAGGGACTTTTCCTGTAGCACCTAGCTCAGGTGATCATGGGGACCACACCACTAAGCCATTTAGAACAAATAATACATAAGGCAACCATACCAAGCCTGGGAGATATAGCAGATATACCTAAAACAAAAAAAACAAATACAGAGAGGCAACTAAAATATAGAGACAAAGAAATATGCCTAAATGAAAGAACTGGAGAAATCCCCAGAAGAAAAACTAAATGAAATGGAGGCAATCTACCAGATACAGAGTTTAAAACAATGGTTATAAGGATGCTCAAGGAACTTAGGGAAAAAAAAATGAATGAACTCAATGAACTCAGTGCGAATCTCAACAAAAAGATAGTAGGCATTTAGAAAAAAAAGTCACAAATGACTACATTAGAAGGAATCAAAAGTAGATTAGATGAAACAGAGGACTGAATCAGCAATTTGGAAGACAAGGTAGCAGAAGATACCAATCAGGGCAGTGAAAAACATAATAGTAAAATATTAGGATGGTTTAAGGGACCTCTAGGACAACCATAATCATTACAAGATCTACATCATATGGGGTATCAGAGGAGAAAAGAGGAAACAAGGGATTGAGAACATATTTGAAGAAATGACTGAAAACTTCCCTAATCTAGTTCAAGAAAAGCAACATAAGTCTAGAGAGATCCAAACAAGAAGCCCAAGAGGCCTTCAAGAAGAGAGTCTGTTTTGCCTTCAAGAAGAGAGTCTGTTTGATGATGATAATGAACTAACAGAGGAGAGTGGAATTGAGAGACTAAGAGAAATGTGGTTGAATTTGGGTCATAATAATTCAACCTTTGATGAGTTAAAGGTATGCTTATCTCTAAACTTTTCTAGAACATGAACCAATAAAGTCAATATTTATTTAAGTCAGTTTATATTGGGAGTTTGACCCTGTGACCAAAAGAGTTAAAACTAAATCATATGACTAAAAGAAAGTCTCCTTCCCACCCCCCCTTTTTTTTAATTCCTAATATATTTGTGCCTTCTGATTTTTTTGGGTGGTATTGAGATTTGCTTTGTAACATAGCACTAAGCCATATTTTATAAATATTTTATATGTGTGGAAAATTATTGTGCTTAGAATTCATATATATGTATACATATATATGTGTGTTTATATGTGTGTGTATATATATATACAGATACATATACAGTGGTACTGTACCTCGAGATACGACTTTAATTCGTTCCGTAACCTTGAGGCTTGGGAAACTATGAGATGCTCGAGTCGCGGTAAACTGGTGGGTTGTGGGCAGCTGGCCGATCCGCGAGATTACTCCTATCTCAACTGTTGCTCGTATTTCAAAGCAAAAATCACTCGCTCGACGGCTTGTATCTCAAAAATCTCGTATGTTAGGGCACTCGTATCTCAAGGTACTACTGTATATAATTCCATTGGATCAAGCTTCATCTTACTGTGTTGAAGTCCTTAATATTCTTGCTACTTTGGGTTTGCTTTACCTATAAATTGCTTAGATTTATATGATTGTAGACTTGTAATTTTCTTCTTATAATTTTATCTATATTTTTAACATATTTTAGCCATGTTGCAAACATGCTCAGGACTTAGGTAAATTGTTTCTTTGTCATTAAGTACTGTTTTTGTCTTAAACTGCACTGGTTAGTTGTATCTTTTCTTCTTCTGGTTAGTTGTATCTTTTCCAGTTCCTTTTCTGTGAAACTTTCTATATTCTTATGTTTTAATACTTTCTTTTGTTAACAAGATATATTTTAAAATAATTATAAATTTTGTCTATTAACAAGATAATTGCTGAAAAAAGATAAAAGAATATGTAACCAAAAAGATAATAGAAGAGAAAACAGAATAATAAAAAAAACTAAAAAGCTAATAGAGGAGAAAACAGAATAATAAAAATACTTGATTAATCCAAAAAAAAAAAAAGGAAAGAATTGAGGAATAAAGAAACAGAACAAATAGAACTAACAGAGAACAAATATTGTGATAAGAGATTTGAATTCACCAATATCAGTAATTTTAATAAGTTATATAATTCACATTCCAGTTAAAAGGCAAAGATTCTCAGAGTGGATTTAAAAAACCTAGCTGTCCCTCGCTAGTTTGGCTCAGTGGCTGGTTGGCTTGGGGACCAAAAGGTCCTGGATTTGATTCCAGTCAATAGCATATACCTCAGTTGCAGGGTCCATCCCAGCCAGGGCTCTGGTCCGGGCTCATGCAGGAGGCAAGCAATCCATATGTTCCTCTCACATTGGCATTTCTGTCTTTCCATCTCCCTTCTATTGTGCTATGTTACTAGAGCATTATTGGATTCAAATCTCTTATCACAATATTTATTCTCTGTTAGTTCTATTTGTTCTTTGTTTCTTTATTCCTCAATTCTTTCCTTTTTTTGGATTAATCAAGTATTTTTTTTATTTTCATTACTACTCTCTCTAAAAACCAATGAAAAAATATCCTCGAGTGAGGCTTAAAAAAGTAATAAATCCAGCTGGATTCCTTCTCTTTATCAAATGAGATCACCAGAGAGCTCAGTTTGTACTATCTTGAGTATAAAATGCTTGCTTATGTCTGAACTATGACATTATGCTGTCTGCTTGTAGTGTTGGTTGATAAAAGAAATGGCCATATAAGGAATTTTTCTGTATTATCTGTAGACTCCTGATTAAAGACCTGACGTACTATGTGGTTCAATGTCTCATATGAGGTTTCATGCCATAAATTCCTCTTTGAGTTAAATCTAGGAAAAGTTTGGTTTCTTGACAAACCAAAAGCTTTTATTAGAGTTCTATAAAATAAACTCTTCTTTTCCTGCCTTATATGCAATAAGCTTAAAGGTAAATCTTAATGATGATTCAAAGTGAATATTCTTAGTCTCTTTCTCTGTTGTTGATAGAACTATTTCTTCCTCTCAATTTACTACCACAAATTGAGTGCTAAGCCTATTTAGAAAGTAAGGAATTAAAAAAAAATTTAAAAATGGTAATGGCAATCATGGCCAGTTGCTTCATGGTTAGAATATCCCACTGACTGCAGGTTTGATTTCTGGTCAAGGTTGTTGGGCATGTGTGGGAGGTGACAAACTGATATGTCTCTTCCACATCAATGTTTTTTCTCTCCCCATGCTTTCATCCACCCCTTCAGTCTAAAAAGAAAAAAAATCAATAGAAAAAATATCCTGCGTGAGGATTAAAAATAAATAAATAAAACGGCACTGACAGACAAACAATTTACATCATAATAAAATAAGTGCTGTGCTAGAGGCATGAACAAAGTGCTATGGGAACATGGATGGATAGGACTCGAAGCTGAGAAGGCTTCACAGAGGAGGTACATCTGAAATAGGATTTTAAGTAGAAATTAGATTTTTAAAAAAATCTTTATTGATTTTAGAGAAAAGGAGAGGGAGAGAAATGACAATTGGCACCCCAAATGGGGATTGAACTCATTTCCTGGGCATGTGCCCTGACTAGGAATAAAAGTCGTGATGTTTCAGTGCACAGGATGATGCCCTAACCAACTGAGCCACACTGGCCAGGGTACAAATGAGATGAGAGCAGTGCTGTGCAAGAGAAATACAAGCCACATAGGAAATGTTATATTTCTAGTAGTCACATTAAAAAAAAGTAAAAAGAAACAGATAAAATTAATTTCAAGAATACATTTTTAAAATTTTTTTTATTTTTTAATTGTCTAAAGTTTTACATATGTCTCCTTTTCCCCCAATTGATCCCCCTCCCCCCTCCAGCCATTTCCACCCAGGAGAAGCCCCCACTGCTCCAATGTCTGTGTTTATTGGTTATGCTAATATGCATGCATACAAGTCCTTTGGTTGCTATCTAACCCTTCTCCCCTACCATTTGTCTCTAATTGATCTATTCTTTTACTTTATTTTATTGATTTTTTACAGAAAGAAAGGGAGAGGGATAGAGTTAGAAACATTAATGAGAGAGAAACATTGATCAACTGCTTCCTGCACACCCCCTACTGGGGATGTGCCTGCAACCAACATACATACCCTTGACTGGAACTGAACCCAGGATCTTTCAGTCTGCAGGCTGACACTCCATCCATTGAGCCAAATTGGTTACAGCTAGATTGATTTATTCTTGTTCATCAAATTATGTTGATCATTATATCCCACATTTGAGTGAGATCATGTGATATCTGTCTTTCTCTGACTGGCTTATTTTGCTTAGCATAATGTTCTCCAGGTCTATCCATGCTGTTGCAAATGGTAAAAGATCCTTCTTTTCTATAGCGGCATAGTATTACATTGTGTAGAAGTACCACAGTTTTTTAATCACTCATCTGCTGATGGGCACTTAGGCTGTTTCCAAATCTTAGCTATGGTAAATTGTGCCGCTATGAACACCAGGGTGCATATATCCTTTCTGATTGGTGTTTCTAGTTTCTTGGGATATATTCCTTGAAGTGGGATCACTGGGTCAAATGGGAGTTCCATTTTTAGTTTTTCGAAGAAACTCCATACTGTTTTCCACAGTGGCTGCACCAGTCTGCATTCCCACAAGCAGTGCAGGAGGATTCCTTTTTCTCCACATCCTCGCCAGCACTTTTCATTTGTTGATTTGTTGATGATAGCCATTGTTGATTTGTTGATTTGTTGATGACAGGTGTGAGATGGTATCGCATTGTCATTTTGATTTGTATCTCTCAGATGATGAGTGACTTTGTGCATGTTTTCATATGTCTCTTGGAGAATACATTATATTTAACCTAATAATCTATTGTTATAATTTCCACTATGTTATACATTATATTATCATCATATAATTTTTGTTTTGCTGAGCTCAGTAAATGCTCATTGCTTATTTTATTTCTGTCTATTTTGTTTATCACTTTATTTTGTTCATTAGATTCCACAAATGAGTGAGATCATATTCTATGATGTAGCTCATCAATTCCTATTAAACTGTCCATTAACACTCATGTAGATTGGCTACTTTGTGAAGAAACTGCTGTTGGCTTTGGGGGAGGCAGTGGAAATGCTGAGATAGAATTATAAAATATGAATTTTCTTAATCAGTCTTCAAAGAACTCTGATGGCCATTTATGATTCCCTTAAATGATTGATTGCCTTTTAGTCATATTTTCATTGCATACTTTCTAGTTTGAACATTCTTTTTTTTTAAAAGAGGATATTCCTTTTATGCAGATAACATTACTTTTTTAATATTTCTTTTTAAAAATTTATCTTTATTGTTTAAAGTATTATAGTTGTTCCCTTATCTTTCCCTGCATTGGTCCCCTCTACTTGGCACTCATCCTTGCCCCAGGCTTTCACCACACAATTGTCTGTGTCCATGGGCTATGCATATAAGTTCTTTTGTTAGTCAATCTACCTCTCCCCTCCTCTGCCTTCCCTCTGAAATTTATCAGTCTGTTCCATGCTTCTATGTCTCTGGATCTATTTTGTTTATCACTTTATTTTGTTCATTAGATTTCACATATGAGTGAGATCATGTGATACTTATCTTTCTCTGAATGGCTTATTTCACTTAACATAGTATTCTCCAGACCCATCCATGCTGTTGCAAATGGTAAGAGTCCCTTCTTTTTTTATAGCCGAGTAGTATTCCATTGTGCAAATATACCACAGTTTTTTTAACCACTCATCTGCTGATGGGCACTTGATATAGATCAATGGAACAAAACAGAGAACCCCAAAATCAACATAAGATATTAAAAAAACCAGTATTAATGAGACATTTGATATTAATTTGTGGTACAAATTATTTGAAATCCAGAAATCCAGTGTGTATTTTACATTTACAGTAACATCTCAATTTGGATTAGACCCGTTTTAAGTGCTCATAGCCACATGTGGCTAGTGTCTACCATATAGGACAGCACATGCCTAGAGCATTTTCAAAGATAGAAGAAAAGCTGGATGTCTTGAAACTATAAGCAATCCCAGGTAGGTAGAGCACATGTGTGTGTGAGTGAGTGTGTGTGTGTGTGTGTGTGTGTGTGTGTGTATGTGTGTGTTTTGTGGAAGGAGTAGTAAATAGAAGAAAAAGGGGCCAGAAAGATAGATTGGGGCAAGAATATGAAAGATGTTTGACTTTATTACATTGGAACCATTGAAAGTTTTCAGCAGAAGAATGATACTTTCACATCTGTATTTTAAAACTCTAACTATGATGTGAAAGGTAGATATAGGGAGGGTTGGAGATTAGAGGACAATTAAGAGACATAAATGACAGTTCATTCAAGAGCTGATGAGAACTTGAGCCTTTGGTTTTGAGGAGGATAAGGAAAGAATTCGATAGATATTTTTCAGTCAGTATTAACAGGTCATGGCAGCCATTTGGATGTGGGGAGTGAAGAAGATTAAGTGTAAATGACATTAAGTTTTGAGCATATGCAATTGTTTGACTACCATCAAGTGAGAGGAAATTAAAAAATAAAAACAAATTACTATAATTAGCTTGACCTCTTTTTTTAAATAAATATATTTTTTATTGATTTTTTACAGAGTGGAAGGGAGAGAGATAGAAAGTCAGAAACATCGATGAGAGAGAGACATCGATCAGCCGCCTCCTGCACACCCCACAGTGGAGATGTGCCCGTAAGCAAGGTACATGCCCCCGACCGGAATCAAACCTGGGACCTTTCAGTCCGCAAGCCGACGCTCTATCCACTGAGCCAAACCGGTCTCAGCTTGACCTCTTTTGTGTATATTATGTTGAGGTTTGTAATAGGCATTTGAAAATACTGAGCAGTACTATCTATACTAAAAAAAGGGTAATATGCTAATTAGACCAGACATCTTCAGGCTGTCCTTCCAGACAAAGCTGCAGTGACTGTGAGTGCTGAAGGTAGGCAGCCATGGCAGTGGCTACAAGAGCTGAGGGCAGGTAGCCATGGCTGTGGCTGCAAGGGCTGAGGGCAAGCTGCCACAGAGTCTGACAGTGGCAGAAACAGTGGAATGATGGAAGTGCACCTTCTCCTAATCATCCAGTTGCCTCCTGCAGAAGGAGGCCAAAGGCAACAGTAGTGGCTGGGGTGATGCGGGGGGAGAGAGGGGTCCTTTCTCTGATTGCTGGTCCCTCCAGCAGAGGGAGGCCAGACTGTGGTTTAGGCCTGCTCCCTTCAGGGCGGAGGGCAGGCAGTCATGGCAGTGGCTATGAGGGCCTTTGGAGATCTGGTCTAAGCCGTCAGTAGGACATCCCCTGAGGGCTCCCGAACTGTGAGAGGGGGAAGGCTGGGCTGAGGGATCCCCCATCCCCAAGTCCTGGGTACCTGCAGTCGGACAGAGAGAGGGAAGCCTGGATCCTGGTTATCTACGACCAGCCAGAGGAGGGAAGCATGGGTCCCAGGTGTGGGGCCAAGGCAGAGGCAGATAGGCAGGCATTTGAGCAGTTAGGGGCAATCAGGCAGGCAGGTGAGTGGTTAGGAGCCAGCAGTCCCAGATTGTGAGGGGGATGTCCCAGATTGGAGATGGTGCAGGCTGGGCAGAGGGACCCCTCTCCCATCCAACTGATATCTAAATTCACTGAAATTTTAATTATCAGTTCATTTTTTAAAAACTGACCAGATTAATTATTTCATGTGGGAGAATGAACATGTTAAAATTTATAAGAAAATGTTGAAAGAGTAGAAGAACAAGAGAATAATATTCCAACGAGATAGTAAATTGGGTACATGTTAAAATATATTCCAACTGCTATAATCAAAGTGTATAAGAAAAGGCACAAGAAAAGACATTGTCTAAAAACAAAAGGTATACTCAAATGAGACTAGAAGCGGAATTTAGAGGAATGTCTTATCTACAAAGTTGTAGGCAGGGTAAGGTGACCAATTGGGAGGTCTAGGCACACTGGTGACAAAGCAAGGAAAGACAATGGAAAAATATTGCAACACTTCTCTCCTAGCCAAAGCTGATTAAAAATTAGGAAGCAAGAGGACCCGGGTGATGCAGGCCCTAGAGGCCGGTTCCCTGCAATGCAGGGCTGAGCAAAGAATGAATCTGAGGGACTGAAGTAAGGCTATCTAACACACATGGAAAGTTCATATGTGATGGTTGGCCTTCCAATTCAGTGGTGGAGGGGGAAGGCTTTTTAAAAAATTGATTGAATCACATAATTAAAAAATAAATTATAGGTGGATTAAATATTTAAATATTAAAAATAATATTTCCCTAACTTATCATTGAGGGAGGCCTCCTTAAGGAAGAAGGGGAGCCCTGGCTGGTGTGCTCAGTGGTTGGAGTGTTAGCCTGCACATGGAAAAGTGGCAGGTTTGATTCCTGGTCAAAGGCATGTTGGGTTGCAGGTTTGATCTAGCCCTGGTTGGGGTGCGTGTAGGAGGCAACCAATCAATATGTCTCTCTCACATGGAGGTTTTTATCTCACTCTCACCCCTCCTCCTCTCCCTCCTTCTTTTCCACTTGTTCTAAAATTAAAAAAATACTATAATAAACATATCCTTGGGTGAGGATTAACAAAAAAGCAAAAAAAGAGGGGAGAAAAAGATGGATTTATTAACATAAATATATACATAAATAATAAATATATATAACAAGTTTACATATGCATATGTAAATTACATATGGAGTTGGGCAAAAGGAGATTTACAGTTGTGAATGACATTCTTTTGAGTTAACAAAGCTATTGTAATAATCATAACCTGCATGTCTTTTTCCATATCAATAACTGTAAACCTACTTTTGTCCATCCCTGTATATAACAAGTTCTGAATGGCAAAAGTCATTACATAGACAATATAAAAAGAAAAATAACAGACTAGAAAAAATATTTGCAATATGTGAGAGATAAGGTGTTAAAAAATATCCTGTATTCAAAGAGCTACTAAAAATTAATAAGGAAGTTGACTATATTTTTGAAAATGGGTGAAAGATATGAATAGGCATATTATAGAAGAGGGAATGCAAATGGCCATAAAACATGAGAAAAGTGTTCAGCCTTCTTTTTGTCAGGGAAGTTCAAAGACAAACAATGAGCATAGTTTTCACTAATCAGACTGGCAAAATTTCCCCCATGATTTTTCTCTGATTGAAAAATGACTAAATCCGTATGTTGGAAAAAAAAGTCAAATGCTACCAAAAGAATACAATGAAGCAACCCTCCCTCTCATTCTGACTCACTAGTTCCCCAATCTCTGTCTCCTGGGGGCAGCCACTATGAAGTTTTCCCATGTCTCTTCCCAGAAATATTCTCTATTAGTATAAAGTAAAAATACACTGAGTGGCCAGATTACTATGATCTCTGAATGCATAATAATCTGGACACTCTGTATATCCTATATAATAAAAGGCTAATATGAAATTGTCCCCTTGACCAGGAGTTCGACCAGCAGGCAGGCTGGCCACTCAATGTATATGTAATAAAAAATTACAAAAATATGTAATAAAAAATTACCATACCATAGCCATTATTCATTATTCTGGACAGTGAATGTTTTTGTTTTTGCTTTCATTTTATATCAATGTCACAATACTTTATAGCTATATAATATTCTATCCTTAGGATGCACTGTAATTAATCAGACTTTTAAGCTTTCTAAACTGTTGCTACTATAAACAATACCACAAACAACAATATCCCTGTAGTATTGTTTTCAATATCTGTAAGACAAATTCTGAGTTGTGTAAGTGTTAGATCAAAGAGTGTGCGAATTTCAGATTTTATGGATATTAGCAACCTGGTTTCCAAAGTGTTACACCAGTTTCACTCCCAGTAACTGTAGGTATTGAGGATATGCATGAGATGGTTAACACAAGTTAACTCAGGGTTTGGAATGGGTAAGAGTCAGAGTTTCACTTTTTCTCTATACACTTCTGATTTGTTTTTCTTGTTATCTCACCCATGAATTGTTTTGCAGTTATTGTGTATTTTTAATTCTCGCCCAAGGATGTTTTTATTGATTTTATAGAGAGAGGGAGGGGTGGGGGGGGAGAGAGAGAGAGAGAGAGAGAGAGAGAGAGAGAGATTGGTTGCCTCCCATAGACACTATGACTGGGAACCTAATTGGTTACTCTGACCAGGAATTAACCTGAAACTCTGCAACTTGTGTGTGTGTGTGTGTGTGTGTGTGTGTGTGTATGTGTGAGTGTGTGTGACAATGTTCCAACCAATTGAGTTACCTGGCTATAATTACTATTTTTTAAAAATAACTTGAGTACCAGTCTCACATTTAGTGGCCATATATGAGGAGATACAAATTAAGCAGATAGCTAGGCATAGTGAAAAAGCCCCATTTAAATGCATTTTTAATTTTAAGTTTTGGGTGATAGGAACCCTACAAATGATATACATATAAGATATATCAACTCCTGGCTAAGTGGAAATTCTAGAGTTGTCTTGGCATAGATGAGCCCTAAGGAGGTGAAAGCCCATCATCCCCACCATTTACCTGCGAATATCTCGAATGTCTACATCCTAATAATAGACTGGACATGGTAATGCCTCTTTTAGAGCACCATATGAACTCCTTTCAAAGGTGGTGATTTATCTGGGCCATCAACAAGAGAGTTCCCCAGACGATTCCTCATTAAATGCAAATTATGTTTTGAAGACCTCACATATTTACACTTTCATTTTCAAACATTTTCCATCCTTTTGCATTTCAGCTGGTGGCCCCTTTCCAATAGTATAGTTCTTCGAACTTCTGGTGGTTAGGGCTCGAAAGGGTGCAGGCTGGAGGGCATTGTCCTCGGGTTCGTGACTGGTGCCTCCTGTGCATTCCTGTTCCTCATGGCTGGTGCTCTGCACTAGGACCGAGGGAAGACCGTCAGCGATGGGCCCCTGACTTTAAGGAAAATAGGAAGGTTTAATAACTTCTTGAGAAGGAAAAAAAGCAATATTTGGGGCTTTTGAGAGAAGATGATAGGAACTAATGGTGAGATTGGATGGGGCCATGCGGAAGAGAAATAAAGGCTGGGGTGCTAAAAGTTTGCAAAATTAGGTCACATAGTAGATTTTTATTTTACAAGTGATAGTGTTGAATAAATTTTCAAAGACTTTAAAGCCACATGTCTAAGCATTTTCATTTTAGACTGATTATTTTTTTTTTTACTGAAAAAAAATTTAAATTTTTATCCTTACACTAATTTATCTCTATTAATTTGAGAGAGAGAAGAGAGATTTCTTTTCCACTCTAGGTAAAAAGCCAAACTTTTTTTATCTTGGCATACAAGATGTTTCACAATATCCTTTTCTTTACTGAAGGTCAACAATAATCAATATCAAGCATCCAACAGAGGAGATACTTAAAATGAAAACATTTTCTCAAAAATGTTTATTGGATATCAGGTAAGGTAGAATTAGAACAATGACTAGATTGCTTAAGTTGAACAATGAAAGCCATAGAAAAGAAGCAGCTTCAAAGAGGGTGAGTCACTCTACCTGTGGAGACAGGACAGATTCCTCCGGTGGTGACATCAAAAGGGGGTTTTCAAAGAGGGCCAGCAGGCAGACAAGGGGAGAGGCGGGAGAGCGTTCAGGCACATGCAAAGCAGGACGAGCCACAGGCTTGAGGGCTGCAGGCAGCAGCACAGCAATCTGCTCTTCTTGGAAGAGAAAATGGCAGGGAGGAGTGGGAGACGAGGTTGCTTCATCTATCCACTGCCCCTTCATTTACCCACTTTCCCTTCACTCACTCCTCTTCCTCCGGTAAACTCTGAATTGTCCTTCTAGGTGCTGGTCAGATGTCACCTCCTCTTGGAATTCTTCACTGCTGCATGCTGCATACACCTTTAATTGATATTGTAATTATTTGTGTGGCCAGGTCTCCAACCTGAGGTTTGTCTGTTTGTACTTTGGGAGTCAGATAGGTCTGATAACCCTGTGGGTCTGGCAGATCTTCCAGAAATGTGCTTATATAAGGGACTGAGGACCATTCCGGGAGGAAACTCAACCTGAGGGAAGAAAAGCCAAGAGGTACAAGTTGGCCTATAACGAAGCATCAATTGCTACAAAGCAAAGCAATTTGAGGACCACATATCGTCCATGTGCTGATTAGTAAGTTCTTACTCCTCACCTCTAGATCTGTGTGTTCTCGCTCACATGCTGGTGCTGGGAGGGCTCTGCCCATAGAAAGCACCAGTGGGAGGGGAGAATGCTCTGCTCTGTGTGTCTAAGTGATAGCACTTCACCCAGCAACACCCGTGGGTTACCAGTCTCCCTCAGAAGTGCCAGATGCAGGTGGGGAGCACCCTCCTCAAAGGTCAAGTCCTAGCTTTGTGGGTCTCTTTGTTCAAGCTTCTAAGTTATAAAAATCCAAGTCTTTCTCCCCAAGCCCTCTGGACAATAGTTACTTTCTCTGTGTTACCTTGGTGTGCCCTTTGGCTTTTTTGATCCTCCGGTACCTATTTAACCAGTTCCTTATATTAAATTCTCTCAGTTAAAAATCACGAATGTGGCTGCTATTTTCCGGCTGGACCCTACACTGCCACTCAGTTTTCCATGGGCTTGTATCTGACTCTTATGGGAAATAAGTAAGACACTCAAAGATCACATCTGCAAAAACAGTTTTATATTCCTTTTAGAGAGCATGTCCTCTTCACTTGAATCTTAGATTCTTTTGCAGAATTTTCCTGTAGGACTCGATGGAATCACTAAGAGTTTTTAGGGTTTAATACAATGGTAACCAGTTGAGAAGAGGTAAATTTGGCTGATGTCCAGGCAGGTAAAGTAAATGAATTAAGTAGGTTAAGTCAGGGAAACTAGAGGTGGCCTCTCATAAACTAGAGACCAACGAGCTTTATTATCAAAAAGAGAAAGCTTATGCACCCCTATGTTTATAGCAGCACAATTTACAATAGCTACAATTTGGAAACAGCCTAGGTGCCCGTCAGCAGATGAGTGGATCAGAAAACTGTGGTATATCTACACAATGGAATTCTATGCTGCCATTAAAAAGAAGGAATTCTTACCATTTGTAGCAACCTGGTTGGAACTGGAGAGCCTTATGCTTAGTGAAATAAGCCAGTCAATGAAGGAGAAGCATCACATGATCTCACTCATTGGTGGATAAAAGAACATTATAGACTGATGAACAAAAGGATAGATATAGAGACAGTAAAGCTTCAAACAGACTGTGAAATTACAGCAGGAAGATTAAAGTTAGGTGAGGTAGATAAGAGATCAATCAAAGGACTTTTATGCATGCATATAAGCATAACCAATGAACATAGACACTGGAGGGTTGGCTTATGCCTGGGAGGAAGGGGAGGCAATGGGGAGATATGTATAAAAAATTAATTAAAAAAAATAATAGAAAAGCAAAGAGAGAGAGAGAGAGAGAGAGAGAGAGAGAGAGAGAGAGAGAGAGAGAGAGAGAGAAAGTGACCACTTCGCTCCAGGCTATCACTGCCATGTGGGAATGTGGGGCCAGTTTCAGCTACATTTTCAAAAAGCTCAAAATTGAGATTTTTAGGTAAAACTAGTTACAAGTAATGCAAATTTTTGGAAAAGTCAACTATGCCAGTCAAAACTATGCGAGTCCAACAGTATCTTTTATCATTAAAGACCATGTCACAAATTCTCAAACCTGCAGGAGCTAATAAGACTTATTTGAACTACTGCTTAGAGTCTTAGGAATACTGGCTGGTCTTGGGAGATACCTTTGCAGGGCACTTTGTTTCTATAATTGCAGATGTGGGTAAGAACCACATGGTTTACATTTATTCACATCTTCTTCTGATCAGACTTCTTATTAGGGCAAGGATTATGTTTATTTACCAGTGTAGGTGTAGCCTTGGCATAATGTCTGGGATACTTTAGGTGTTCAATAAGATTTAATGAATGGCTGGAAAGAGGAGTTCATTTTTAACACAAATAATGTAATGTGTAAAGCCTGGCTTGTAAATGAGACTTGTGTTCTACTCTTGGACTTACACAAGCTGTGTGACTTGGGAAACCACTTAATTTACCTGCATTGAATTTTCTCATTAGAAAAGTGCAAATACCAGTACCTACCTTTCTAGGTGTTCTGATTTTAATATTTATCTAAAACCTCTCTTTCAAGGATATAGTATTTATTCTTAACTTATTACAATGGTAAGTGTGAAAGTGACTTGTGGAGGGATCAGCTAAGAATTGGGGCTAGGGAGGGGATCAATGTTTTGTCCTTCAGTAGCTTGCTCTGTGTCTGTAGCACAAACAGGACTCAAACCTTGATGCAAAGTATCCACTTCCAGAGATGGTGCTCCTGTACATGCTGAGGGTTGTTAAACGTGCATTAAAAGAGAATTATGTTGTTAACATTGAATGGCATCTCCCCCAGAACAACTCTGCTATGTTGAACATTCGCTCACCTTTCAATGAAGAACACCTTGCATGTGACCCACATTAGTACAGCTCAAATCTTTTATTTTTGAAAGGATGTATCTTGGATTAATTTTCCTTTTCAGGAATATCTAAGGTTATGATTTGAGAAAATTGCCCTCTTATGAAATGTACTTTTTGGATGTTTTCCCAGGAGTTACTTACTTTTCCTAGTCACAAATTATTTGAAGTAATGAAACTAGTGCTTTCATGTAGTGCCAGGACTTATGTGCTTATGTGATAAAACGGGCTCTGAAAGCCACGAGAAAAAGAGCCCCCTCCCCTTCTCAGTCCCCCACAGTTAACATTCAGTTGCCTCTATCCAAGGCCTCCACAGCATTTCCATTAAGTATCATCACCCCAAGCCCCTTCTCTTCTATGTCTTCCTTGTGCCTATGTCAGCTTGGCTGTCAGTCTTCAGCCAAATGTGAGTTTGGTCAGGAGACAAGGAAGCAAGGGCTAATGTATTTCAGTGTGTATAGATCCTGGGAAAACAAACTGTATAGAGTTAGATTAATTATAAATTAGTATTATCCAATTAGTTCACTTTGACCTGACTTGATATAACCATTATGCTTTTTAAAGATACATAGTTTGGACTCATCACATCTTCACAAACATATGAGATAATTACTTAAATTTTTGTATCTATGTATCTATATCTACATGTATACATAGGTATATATCTCTGTACCTATATAGATAGACATAGAACCAATAGGATGTATATATGTATAGATATATATATGTTCTATAGATCCAAACACACACACACACACACACACAGACACACATTCTGTTGGTTTTATTTCTCTGGAGAACCCTGATTAATATAAAACCATAAAATAAAAATATATAAATTAAATTTTATTAAAACACATTTTACTCTTCTAAAGACATTATGAAGAAAATGAAAGTCATGCCACAGACTGGCAGAAATTATTTGCTCTCTCTCTCTCGCTCTCTCTAAATATATATATAATGAAAAAGGACTTGTATTCAGAAGATATGAAGCATCATACAATGCAGTAATAAGATGGCAATAATACACAATTAAGGTATAAACCGACACTTTACAAAAGAAGATAGATGAATGGCTAAAAAGCATCTAAAAAGATTCAGGACCCTATCTGCTCATTACCATTCTGGGGGACCTGAGAGTCATGCTATAGGTGAAGCCTTGAGCTGTTAGAAACTATATTAGTTTTTTTAAAATCCTCACCTGAGGATATTTTTCCATTGATTTTTAGAGAGAATGGAGGAGAGAGGTAAAGAGAGAAACATCGATGTGAATGAAACACATCTATTGGTTGCCTACTGCATGAGCCCCAACCAGGGCCCGGGCAAGGAAGGAGCCTGCAACCAAGATACAAGCCCTTGAGTGGAATTGAACCCCAGACCCTTCAGTCCACAGGGCGAAACTATGCTAGTTTTTGTTCAAGTCTTTTAGTGTGGAGGGTAGACAAAATCATTTGTGCTAAAAATCTACAGTTTTTATAAGTTAAGATTGAGGCCTCAGCAAGAAAGAGCTTGGAGAAGCCTGACTAGAGTTTGGTCAATGAGAGAATCCTTGTCCTTAGCCGTCAGGAAAACTACAATGATATAGTATTATACATCTAGACCTGCTAAAAACAAAAAACAGCCCCTCCCCCCTCAAACTAACAGGACAATAGCTAGTGGTAAAAGATGTGGGGCAAGTATTGCTGTAAGGAATGTAAAGTGATAGAATTACTTCAGAAAACAATTGGCAGTTTCCTATAAAGTTAAGTGTATAATTACCATATTACTGAGAAGTTTTGCTTCCATATATTTACCTGAAAAGTGTCCATCAGAAAGTGAATGGGTAAACAAGCTCGGGTATACCCATACAATGGAATCCTGCTCAGCAATAAAATGGAATATACTAGAAATGCACATACAAATAGAAGAGTTATCAAAATTATAACAAGCCAGACAAGTGTATGCACTCTACTTTCATTTACATAAAACTTTATAAAATGCAAACTAACCTATAGTAACAGCAGGTCAATCTGGGAAAACGGATGAAGGGAAAGATGGATTTCAAAGAAGCATGAAGAAACTTTTAAAGGTGATAGAAATGTTTAGTATCTTGATTGGCATGATAGTTTCAATGGAAAACTCATAAATCATGTACTAGAGTTCATTGCATATAAAATATATGCCAGTAAAATATTAAAAATGGAGATTTCAAATATTCATTAAGGCAAACATTAATTTAACACCTTTATTAAACTGAGGAAATAGGAAGCAACTTTGCCTGTAATTATAGTAACTAGATCATAGGTTGCCAATTTCTTTCTATAAAGAGCCAGGTAGTATATATTATAGGCAGGCCACATGCAGTTTTTGTTATATGTATATGTGTGTGTGTGTGTGTGTGTGTGTGTGTGTGTGTGTGTATGTGTGTGTGTGTGTAATATGTTTATATTTATGCTAAGAGAAGTAAGCCAGTCAGAGAAAGACAAATACCATATAATTTCAGTCATATGTGGAATCTAATGAACGAACTGAACTAACAAGCAACATAGAGACAGTACTGTGGACTGAACAAAACAGGCTGTGGACCAAATTTATTTCAACCCAAAAAACTAATGTAACCATTGTATTTTATTTTATTTTTTTGAAAGGAGCTTTAAAATGTATTTAAATTAGGGGCTGCAAGAGTAGGTGGTCAGTGAGCTCACTTGGAAAAATAAATCCTACCCTGCCACAAAGGGGTTGGTTTTAGCTTTGCCTTTTAAAAGTTCTGGTATCAGTTTCAACATTCTCAGACATGAGCTGAGTGTACTACATTCAACTCAATTTTGACTCTATCTCCTTGGAGACAGCATCAGCTTCCATGTGTTAAGGGTTCAATCCTGCCCTACCTGCTTTGAAATGACATTTGTAAGCTTAGGTTGTCACTTGTGCTTTTTATTTTTAAACTAGGGGCCCAGTGCATGAATTTGTGAACCTTGAAAGGAACTGTAGGCTACGAGGCTGTGGTAGGGGCAGTTCTCAGCCCATCCTCAGTGACCCTGCCCAGCCCCTCTGGCTGGGGCTCCTGGCCCCCTATTTGCAGGCAGCCCCTCTCTCACTGCCACCTCTCTCACACACTGACAGCGCCATCACAGCTTGCACCTGCTGATGGTGTAGAGCGATTGGGGCCGGCGCCAGCAGTAGCTGCTACCCCAATATCCTTTCAGGAGCAGAAGGATGTGGAGAAGCCCTCAGGGGCGATCAGGGACGGCAACTGCTCACACCTGCTGATGGTATTGAGTGATCAGGATTAGCGCTGGGCACCGGCAGTGGATGTAAGCAGTGGCTCTGGCGCTGGCTGCAGGTGCAAGCGGGGCTGGCATGGCAATAGGTGTGAGCACCGGGCAGGAGCAAAGAATTTTCAGTAACCACCAGAGGCTTGCCCTGATAACAGCCACCAGTGCCCTGCCTGGTTCTGGCACCTCTGCTCACCTGCTCCACCATCCTGCCACAGCCAATGCCTTCCATGTTCTGTACACACTCCCTGGTGGTCAGCACATATCATAGCAACCCGTTCTTCAGTTGTTCCGCTGTTCGATCTATTTACATATTAGCCTTTTATTATATAGGATTTTATTTTACTTTATTTCCATCACCATTTATCCCTCCCTATACCCTCTTCTACCTCCACTCCCCCTTGCCCACCACAAAAACCATACTGTTATTTGTGTCCATGAGTTCTTTCTTTTTATCTTTTTGTTCAATCCTTTTACCCCACCCTACATCCCCCCAACAGAGCTGTCTACTCTCTATCTGAGTCTGTCTCTATTTTGCTAGTTAATTCAGTTTATTCATTAGATTCCACATATGAGTGAAATCATATACTTGTCTTTCTCTAACTAGCTTATTTCACTTAGCACAATATTCTCCAGGTCTATCCATGCTGTTGCAAAGGGTGAAATTTTCTCCCTTTTTACAGTTGACTAGTATTCCATTTTGTAAATTTATCATAGCTGTTTTATCCACTCATCTACTAATGGGCACTTGGGCTGCTTCCAAATCTTGGCAATTATAAAAGAAAACACTACAATGAACATAGGGGTGCATGTATTCTTTTGAATTAGTGTTTAGGATTTCTTTGGATAAATTTCCAGAAGTAGAATTGCTGGGTGATAAGGCAGTTCCATTTTTATTTTGAAGAAACTTTATACTTTTTTCTACAGTGGATGCACCAGTCTGCATTCCCACCAGCAGGGCATGAGGATTCCTTTCTCTCCACATTCTTGCCAACACTTGTTGTTTATTTATTTATTGATGATAGCCATTCTGGCAGGAGTGAGATATGTCATTGTAGTTTTAATTTGCATTTTTCTGATAATTAGTGAAGTTGAGCATCATTTCATATGTCTATTGGCCATCTCTATGTCCCCGTTGGTGAAGTGTCCAATCAGGTCCTTTGTCTACTTTTCAGTAGATTGTGTTTTTTTTTATGTTGAGTTTTATAAGTTCTTTATATGTTTTTAGATGTATTATTACTTAGTAAATAAGTTCTCCCATTGTGTCTTTCCATTTTGTTGATGGCTTCTTTGCTGTGCAAAAATTTTTTAGCTTGCCCTAGCTTGTTTGGCTCAGTAGATAGTGTTGGCCTGTGGACTGAAGGGTCCCAGGTTCGATTCTGGTCAAAGGCATGTGCCCAGGTTTTGGGCTTGTGTGTGGATTTAGAACACACACACACACACACTTAAGTTTGATATAGTTCCATTTATTTTTGTTTTTTTCCTCTTTGCTCAAGGAGATATATCAGGAAAAATATTGCTTAGAGAAATACCCAAGATTTTATTTTATTTCTTCTAGGAGCTTTATAGTTTCAAGTCTAACATTAAGTCATTAAAGTATTTTAAGTTTATTCTTGTGTATGATGTAAGAAGGTGATCTAATTTTATCTTTTTTTTTTTTGCTTGTATCTGTCCAAATTTCCCAGCAACACTTATTGAATAGACTATCTTATAGCCCATTGTATGTTTTTGCCTTCTTTGTCAAATATTGATTATAAAGGCATGGGTTTATTTCTGAGCTCTTTAGTCTGTTCCATTGGTGTACATATATGTCTGTTTTTATGCTAATACCATGCTGTTTTATACATTGTAATATAGTTTGATATCAGGAAGTGTAATTTCTCCAACTTTGTTCTTTCTCAGATCACTGTTGCTATTTGGGGTCTTTTGTGGTTCTATATCAATTTTTGGAATATTTGTTCTATTTCTGTCAAATATGCCATTGGTATCTTGATAGAAACTGTGTTGAATCTATAGATTGCTTTGGGTAATATGGACATTTTAATGATGTTAATCCTTTCAACCCATGAACACTGTATATGCTTCCACTCATATCTAGTTTATTTTACTATTGATATTTCAAAATGAATTCACCTTCATGATCACATTTGATGAGTGAAAATACATTTGTAAGGCTAGCATTGCTATTGGTTCTCATCTTACTACTGGGTGGATGCTAACTACTAGAGAATTTCCAACATGGTCAATCAGTGCTGCAAAACTTCGTGGGCACATTCCACTTTAAGGAAGATACAGTAATTTGGAAAGGAAATATAATGACAACTAATGTTAATATAGCACCTTCCTAGTGAAAAGAGATGGTCACATTGCATATGTTTTCAATCCTCTTAAAAATCCTATTAATTTTGTTGAGAAGAGAATATTTGTAAATCAGCATTTATAGAGACTTTATCATTGATAAAACAAGTTCATTTAATTTATCTAATTTTACCTTCAAAGTAAACCCTTAAAATCTAATTGTCACCCCAAAACCTTGTTATTCATACTTTTAAATAATCTATTTTTTTCTTCTTTATAAAGTATATTTTGAAAAAATATATTTAATGATTTTTTTAATAAAAAATATATTTTATTGATAGGAACAGAGAGAGATAGAAAGTTAAAACTTGATGAGAGAGAAACATCTATCAGCTGCCTCCTGCACACCTCCTACTGGGGGTGTGCCCACAACCAAGGTATATGCTCTTGACCGGAATTGAACCTCGGACCTTGCAATCCACAGGCTGATGGTCTACCCACTGAGCCAAACCAATCAGGTCTATAAAGTGTAGTTTTTTTATTTTTATGCTTTTTTATTTTGTATTTATTTATTTATATTTTAATAAATATTTATTGTTCAGATTATTACAATTGTTTCTCTCCCCCCCATATCTCCCCTCCACCTGGTTCCCACCCCACCCACTGCCCTTACCTCCCCCACATTGTGCCTCATCCATAGGTGTATGATTTTTGTCCATTCTTTCCCTGCATCCCCCTTCACCTCTTTCCCCCTGAGAATTGTCAGTCCACTCCCTTTCTATGTTCCTGCTTCTATTATATTCACCAGTTTATTCTGTTCATCAGATTTTCAATTCACTTGATTTTTAGATTCACTTGTTGATAGATATGTATTTGTTCATAATTTTTTGTCTTTTACCTTTTTCTTCTTCCTCTTCTAAAAGAGTACCTTTCAGCATTTCATATAATACTGGTTTGGTGTTGATGAACTCTTTTAGTTTTTTATTTGTGAAGCTCTTTATCTTCCTTTCAATTCTGAATGATAGCTTTGCTGGGTAGAGTAATCTTGGTTGTAGGTTCTTGCTATTTATCATTTTGAATATTTCTTGCCACTCCCATCTGGCCTGCATAGTTTCTGTTGAGAAATCAGCTGACAGTCAAATCAGTGCTCCCCTATACATAATTAACTGTTTTTCTCTTGCTGCTTTTAATATTCTGTCTTTGCTCTTGGTATTTTACTTATGATGTGTCTTGGTATGGTCCTCTTTGGATTCCTTTTATATGGGGTTCTGTGTGCTTCCTGGACTTGTAAGTCTATTTCTTTCACCAGGTGGGAAAAGTTTTCAGTCATTATTTCTTTAAATAGGTTTTCAGTATTTTGCGCGCTCTCTCTTCTTCTGGCACCCCCATAATTCTGATGTTGGTATGCTTGAAGTTGTCACAGAGAATCCTTACACTCTCTTCATATTTTCGGATTCTTTTTGCTTTTTGCTTTTCCAGTGGAGTGTTTTTTGCTTCTTTGTATTTCAAATCTTGGACTTGATTCTTGCAATCCTCTAGTCTGCTCTTAGGTTTCTGTATAATATTTTATATTTCAGTCAGTGTATGTTTAATTTCTAGTTGGTTCTTCTTCATCTCCTCTTGGGTCTTGCTAAATTTATCCCTTTTTTCCCCAGGAAATTCTTAAAAAACCTTATAACTGTGCTTTTAAATTCTATATCCAGTCATTTGTTTTCCTCCATTTCTTTCGTTTGTAATCTGTTATTTAGTCTCCGCATATTTTACTGTTTCCCTGAGTTGGTAAGAGTAGCAGAGTAGCTTTGCATACTAGCTGTCCTATGTGGCCCAGTAGCTCTGCCTCCCCAGTTACCTGAGGTGGACACTCTTGGTGCACCCCTTTGTGAACTGTGTACAGCCTTGTTGTAGTTAATTTTTGATTGTTGTTGGTATCACTGAGGAGGATTGACCTCCAAGCCAATTGGTTGTGAGGATCAGCTGTGTCTGTGCATTTGGGATAGCCTCCAGACCTTCTGGAACTCTGCCTTTTGGTTCCCCCGAGTTTCTGTGCACTCCAGGGACCTGTATGAGTCTGGGTCCCCAGGCTCTCGCCCAAAACTGGGTTTCAGTGCATTTGGACCTGGATTTCAGTGCTGTTGTGAGGTTCTCTTTTCCTCTGGCAAGAGGAAGCCAGTAGCACAATCAGCAGTGAATGCTCTGCGTGCACACTTTAGCGAGCCCCCAGACTTCTGTCTTTTGCAGCTCCCCTAAGTTTCTGTGAACTCTTCCTTTTCACAGCAGTCCAGACTCCCCCTATGAGTCTCTCCTGGAGCTGGGGTTCAGTGCAGTTGGGATTTTCTGTCTCCCCCCTGCTAGAGGAAGCCAGCCAGACCTTCCTCTGCCCATCCTCTTCACGAGCGTGTCTCCATACCTCAGCTTTTTATAGCTCCTCTGAATCTTCATGAGTCCCTCTCTTTACTTCTAGTTGTAGAATTTTCACTCAGCCAGCTTTCCTGTGGTTCTGGATGGTGTCCATCTGTCTTTTAGTTGTAGTTTTAAAATTGTTGTGCGAGGCAGCAGCTTAGGTGTTCACCTATGCTGCTATCTTGGTTTCGGTCTAAAGTGTATTTTGAATCAAAAAGAGAATTTGTAGATGAAACTAAGTTTATAGATATTTTCATATTAAATCCCGATGACATTTGAACTGTAGGAAGCATATCTATAGCACTTCTTGCATTGTCTTATAACTGAACAATTTTTTTCAATATGAAATTCCATAGTACATGAATAACATATGCAATTTACTTCATTAATATAACCTGCAACTTTATATTTCTTTTTTTATAAAGAAGAAAACAATTGTGCAAAATCTTTAATTTTTTCTATTAAAAAGTTAGATACCATTTTATTATGTCTTAAAACCATTTTAAAAATAAGTAAACAGTGGGATTCAAACTGTATTTTCTTATTTAGAAAATTAGATAAAGCAAAAATGTTTGAGGAAAAGGTTTTTCATCCTGGAAAATGTTATTCATAGATAATGAAGGGAATGTTTAAACAGTTCCAAAAGAAACTACACACCCTCAATAAAGTAGGTTATTAGATGAAAACCCAGTGGAATTTTTAAAGGATTTCTGTTTGATTACCTTCCTTAGATTAAAATATGAAAATCAAAATCATATGTTGGAAGAGTGATGAGTTACATTATTTTTTTTTGCTACTTTCTGAGTATAATTTACTTTGGCATGTACATAAATTAGGGGTAATTTATCTAGTTTATACAGAATAATAATTTCCCATGTAATTTTACCTAGTTTCTGTAGGAACTCATTTTGGGCTAACTGCAGTGGTTAATAAATCATTAGAGGGAATTTTCTTTGTGATAGGTGTAATTAATAATCAAGACTGCTAGTCTCATTCCTTCAAAACTTCCTATGTTAACCAAATTACTCACATTTTTAAAGGTAGTAATAGACACCATATATATTTTTGCAGGAAATATAAATTGTATTAGAGATAAATACCCTGTAAGCATAATGTATTTTCATATGGTCTTGTACTTCTTTCTAACTCTTAGGAATTGAATTAAATTGTTGAAGATTTCTTTGAGGTGTTACAATTCTAAAGAGAACAAAATAGGAAAAAGGGCAAATATTGGAAAACTTTGAAAGAAATGTCTGTGCTTAATCTTCTTTGGAAAATACAACAGGGAAAGTGTATTGCAGGATATTTATGGGAGCATGCTTGTGGTTTTCTAATTCTTCTTTCAAAACATACATTTTAGAGGCTCCTAGGAGAGCCAATCCTTCAAAATGTATGAGCAGGTCCATCCAGTTGTCTGGAATATTGGTGTAGAGCAGGCGAGGTGCCCCTTTCTTGCTAAGGGTTGATTCACATCTCTCTCAGACCTTGGTTAGTCCTAGGAAAAGTTATAACAAAGACATTATGGTGATAATTCTGGTATGTCTTGTGTGTTGGACTGCAGACAAAAGGGATCTAGGAAAATCGTAGTTAGAAATGTACAAACCACATTGTAGAAATGTGTAATCCCTGCACATGGAAAACCACTTCAGATGTCTGTTATCACCCTCGGGGCTCTGGCTGGTCTGAGACCCAACTCTGGCTGCTCTGCCGGGTGCTGGCAGCAGCAAGCCATGTTTCCAGGCTGCACAGCAAAGCATATGGATTTGCTTCTAGACACAAAGCCATCAAGGCTGTGGAGACAGTGACATACAAGGAACCTCCTTTCCTGCTATGAGAGTCTTACTCTCTGTGGCTCAGTGCCTCTGGGAAGCGGGAGGTTTATCAGGCAGCCAGTGTCACTGATAATTTTTAGAGATATTCAGTTGTCGCCTGACCAATGTAGCTCAGTGGTTGAACATTGACCTAAGAACCAGGAGGTCAGGGCACATGCCCTACTTGTAGGCTCAAGCCCTAGTAGAGGGCATGCAAGAGGCAGCTGATCAATGATTCTCTCTCATCATTGATGTTACTATCTCTCCTTCTCTCTGAAATCAATAAAAATATATTTTTAAAAAGATATTCACTTGTAAGATATCTTAACAGAGTTCACACAAACATGTACTTGTGTATACACACGCACTCACACTCATTCACATTTACACACAAAATAAAGAGAAAAATATTTTCTATCTCATAACAGAAACTATGGATGTTAAACAAATAGATTATGAAGGAAGACTTGATTGCAACTGAATAAAATAATTTCAACAAGTACACTGGTAAGTTAACATCCTAACTCGGCATATAAATTTTCATATCACAATTCTCATGCAGGAAGGAATCCTGCAGACAATTGACCCTAAGAGCTATCTGTGGTAAGGTCATCAGACTTGTCAGAAGGGAGAGTGACACTAACATATTTGTCCTTTTGGCTCAAATATCTTGTTTATTTGCAATTTAAAATATACTGTGGTATTTTATTCCCATCCACAAAAATGTCAGAGCTTCTGAACTGTTGTTTTTTCAAATAATGCTCTAAAGGAAAAATTAAAGATATGAAACAAATTGTCAGGTGGTCTGAGAAAGACTAGTAACCACCCCCTGACATACCCACACAACCACACACCCACACCCATACACTTTCCAACACTTGACTAATGCTTTTATATTTAAATAACATAGGGAACAATAAAGGCATTAACAGCAATTGCAAATGTATTCAAAAGCTGCTGTGGAGTCAACATGACATTCCTTGGAGATGGTAGGTTCAAAATCGCTACCACCCTCGATAAAAATGTGCCAATGGAGGTTCTCCATCATAACTTTTTTCCCCCCTAAAATGAGAGAGATTTCCTTATCTCTACCCATTAATCCAGTTCAAAGTACAATTAAAAGATGTTTCAGAGTATGACACTTAATACGTATAATCATATAAAACTAAATTAAGTCCCGTTACATGGAGTATAACATCTGCAATATTAAAAACCTCTAACAGCTTTCTATTGAGTTTAAAATAAATTTAAAAAGAAATCTCAGCCGAAACCGGTTTGACTCAGTGGATAGAGCATCAGCCTGTGGACTGAAAGGTCCCAGGTTCGATTCCTGTCAAGGGCATGTACATTGGTTGCGGGCACATTCCCAGTAGGGGGCGTGCAGGAGGCAGCTGATTGCTGTCTCTCTCTAATCGATGTTTCTAACTTTCTATCACTCTCCCTTCCTCTTTGTGAAAAATCAATAAAATATATTAAAAAATAAAATAAAATAAATCTTAGCAACTCCAGTGCATGGCCTACAAGGGCCTACACAGTTTGCCATATGCCCCCCTCACCTTCTCCATCTCCTTCCCTGGACTGGACCAGTACTCTCTGTCTGTGAACATATGAAGCTTGTTTTCACCTTTGGGCTTTGCTCTTGCTTTTTCCTCTTTCCCCTGATCTGTATGTGCTTGACTTCTTTTCATCATTTAGTTCTCAGCTTCAGCACCACTTCCCAGAGAGGCCTCTTGACCACGGTAACCGAAGCAATTAGCCTTCCTTCCACCTTTACCAAATCACCCAATTTTATTTCTTTCGTAGCACTTTTCATCATCCTAAATTCCCTGATTACTCTTAGGAACATGAATAACTTCAATGTCCCTCTCCAAACCTCTTACCCGAACATCTTGAATAGAAGCCTTGTGAAGGCAAGGACTTTCCTGTCCTCTGACTATTGACCCCTTACCTGACTTGCAGAGGGAAAATGGGATAACTGAGTGAGTGGAGGCTCACTTTGTTCAGTGAGTTTGGTTGCCTTTTAAAGCTTTAAATTGTTTCAGTGACACTTTTATCCATCTTTTATCAGTCTACACAGCCTTCCTCCAGGCCCTAACCCTAAGCTGTGTGGTCAGAGTAAACTCCCAACTGTAAGAGATAAACTCTCTTCTCACTGGCTTTTGGCAATTTATGTTTATATGTCATAGCCCAGTGCATCATTTCTGGTTGGTTAGTTTCCATGTGCTCATTAGAGACATAGGCCCCTTTCATCCATGGCTCTACCTTCCTTTAGAAATGTGGTGCTTTCTTCACTTAGCAGTTGGAAAAGAAGACTGGGAAGGAGACATGTATCTTTAACCATTTCATCCACAAAGTGGTACCTGTCAATTCACTCTCATTCAACAGTCAAATCCACCCACACAGGCCACATATAGCTTCCAGAGAGACTGGGGAAAGTAGTCCAGTTGTAAAGCAGGAAAAAAAAGAAATAGGAATTGGTGAACATTATCCTATCTAATAAAGAGTAATATGCAAATTGGCTGAACCTCTACTATACCCACAAGACATGCCCATAAGCCAGTCAGGAGTGAGTATGCAAATTAACCCAACCAATATGGCTACAGCTACAGAGAGAGCAGGAGGGAGGTTTGGGTTGCCCCAGCAATGGAAGAAGCCAAGTTTTCCACACACTCTGGCTAGCTTAGGCCTCTACAAAATTTCCTTATAGTAGAGAAATTCCAACAGAAATGGCTGCTGCTACAGAGGGACTAGAAGGCTTAGTTCCATTCCAGGCTATAAAGTTTCAATTGTAGAAGATAAATAAATCCCAAATACCAGGGTCTCCACTTGGGTCACTGGGGGTTGTGGCTGGCCTGCAAACCACCACCGACCCTTCACCCAGGCCGCCTCACGCCCCAAGGGAACCCCCACCCTGATCTGGAACATCCTTCAGGGCAAACCAGCTGGCCCCTACCCATGCACCAGGCCTCTATCCTAGCTAATAAAAGAGTAATATGCAGATTGACCATCACTCCAACATACAAGATGGCTGCCCTCATGTGGACACAAGATGACCAACAGGGGAGGGAAGTTGGGAGGGACCAGGCCTACAAGGGAGGGCAGTTGGGGGTGATCAAGCCTACAGGGGAGGACAGTTAGGGGTGATCAGGCTGGCAGAAGATGGAAGTTGGGGGTGACCGGGCCTTCAGGGAAGGGCACTTGGGGAGGACCCAGGCCTGCAGGAGAGAGCAGTTAGGGGTGACCAGGCCTGCAGGGACGGCAGTAGGGGCAATCAGGCTGGCAGGGGATGGTTAAGGGATGATCAGGCTGGCGGGCAGAATTGGTTAGGGGCAATCGGGAAGGCAGGCAGACGAGCAGTTGGGAGCCAGCAGTCCTGGATTGTGAGAAGGATGTCTAAATGCTCGTTTAGGCCTGATCTCACTCGGGGGATCCCAGATTGGAGAAGGTGCAGGCTGGGCTGAATGACACCCACCCCCCAAGCACAAGTTTCATGCACAGGCCTCAAGTTAATAAGAAGCCATTGGATGGAGGTGGTGCTAATGCCATGATTTACATAAGTGAACTGAAACCTAAACCTGTAAATGCCTCTAGGTTATGACATCAAAACACTAAGGATGTCACAAAAGGTCAAATAGGCTTTAAGCTATAGCCGATCAAATGATTTCCTTTCTTGGCTTCTGCACATTCTTCTGTTTGGCGTACTCCTAGCCATTTCCAACTTGGCGCTGACCCATAGAAATTTATTTTTGCTCAAATAAACTCTGAAAAGGTTTACTATGCCTCAGTTTATCTTTTAACAACACACAGCATTATCCTTCAGGAGAGACTGCCCCCTTTCTCCCATCTCCAGCCCCAAACTCTTCTTAAGGCATCAGCACCCTTTTTAATTTATTTTTGAAACTTTCTTCAACCTTTGGTTGCAGGCCCTGATCCAATCAGTTGGTATTCCTCTGGAATGATGTCCCTACTCCCCTGAAATTCTGCTGTTGTTCATTTTCTTTTAGCCAGGTAAACATTCATTTTATTACCTCTGAGCCTCTGACATTGATTCCTAATCTGGGCCCACTTCCCCTTGGTGGTAGATTCGTCTGTAGCTTGTCACTTCAGTCTGTACTTTCTCAGTTCCCTGACTCATCACACACATGTCTACCTTAGCTCTGTCCCCCCTCCACTCCTCTGCACCGAGGTGCTTGCATTCAGTTCACTGTATCTTCATGGTAATATATCCATTGGGAGAGTTTCCATGCACTTCTTCATATTAACTGCACACCCACCATTTTTTTTTCTAGGAAATCTAGACAATGCTTTAAACTCTTTTACAGTGTAGCGTCATCTTTATGACAGTTGATCATCACAGTTGGGGAAGTTCCCGAGCCTTTTATCAAAGCCTGCTGCTGTATTAGCAGTGTCGTAAAATTATGTAGGGGAAGTAGTATGCACTTTGGGATTAACTAGATCTGTATCTAAATCCATATTCTGATTTATTAACTGAATCATCCCCTGGAGATAATGATATTATTACTTATATTTATTGTGAGGATTAATTAAAATAACAGTACTTAGCATATGTAGTATTTTTTTCAATAACTATTAATGGTTGCAGGCCCTGATCCAATCAGTTGGTATTTCTGGTTAGTTAGTTTCAGGTGCTCATTAGATGGAAGAAAGTGCAAGCTGTAATTCTTGTACTTTCTTAGGTGTCCAGGATTCTTGGGGGGAAGGGTGTCCCTATTTTAATTTTCTCAGCCCAGCAAAAATGCACTTGCCCCTACTAATGCTGGCTCTGCTATTTTTCCTATTCATAGATGGGAACTCTGGAATAGATAATACAATGTCTGGAAAAATGGAACAAATGACTTATTTGGCTTTCTAATGGCAGGTAGTAGAATCTGAATGAAACTTTTGCTTTACACTGTGTGGAGTGGACAGGAATGAACCCTTGAAACCTGCATTCTGACAGTAGGAGACGAGGGAAAACCTGAAGCTTTGCACTGCACAACTCAAGAGAGCATCACTCTTACTGCTGCTGTGATGTAATGATACTTCTGTGGATTGAAATGATCCTGGAAAATTGATTGAAGATAGTTGAAGTAATGTTCTTGATTTCTTTCAATCCAGAGAAATAAGATTTTCTAGCTATATGCTTTAAATTACTCAAACTCTACTTAAATTATTTTTGTTCTAGTTTTAAAAATATAAAACAAATGATAGTAACAAAAGATAAAAAAAAATTAACATTTAAGTGTGAAAATAATTATAAACATTATTTAACCTAACATGGTAGGACAGGCTGTCAAACTGATACAAACTCACTGGTCAAATGGAAAAGAAAATGAGAGCATTTTGATAATTCTTGGATACTCAATATTCTTTTTAAAAATATTCTTTATTATTTAAAGTATTACATATAGTATTACATAAGTCTCCTTTTTCCACCATTGACCTCTCCCCGGCCACCCCCACCCCACAGCACATGCTCTCACCCCCCTAGTGTCTGTATCTATTGTTTATGCTTACATGCACACATACAAGCTCTTTGATTGATCTCTATCCACCCTCCCCTGCCTTCCCTCTGAAGTTTGACTGTCTGTTCAATGTTTCTCTGTCTCTGGATCTATTTTTGTTCATCAATTTATATTGTTCATTATATTCCACAAATGGGTGAGATCATGTGATATTTATCTTTCTCCTACAGGATTATTTCGCTTAGCATAATGCTCTCCAGGTCCATCCATGCTGTTGCAAATGGTAAGAGTTCCTTCTTTTTATAGCAACATAGTATTCCATTGTATAGAAGTACATTGTGTAGAATTTTCTAATCCCCGCATCTGGTGATGGGCACTTAGGCTGTTTCCAAATCCTAGCTATTATAAATTGTGCCCCTATGAACATTGGGGTGCATATATCCTTTCCAATGGGTGTTTCTGATTTCTTGGGATATATTCCTAGAAGTGGGATTACTGGGTCAAATGGGAATTCCATTTTTAATTTCTTGAGGAAACTCCATATTGTTTTCCACAGTGGCTGCATCAGTCTGCATCCCCACAAACAGTGCACGAGGCTTCCTTTTTCTCTGCATCCTCACCAGCACTTACTTGATATTCTTTGAATACAAGAAATACAGTGGTTCATATGGATTATCTGGTTCAACAACAAAGAAGGATTTTTCTCCTCTGCCTGCTCATTTTAACTTATTCAAGTGGAGGTTCCCCTTTAGCATAAGTGTAATTTCCCAGACCTGCTTAGACAAGTAACATAACAGAATATGTTCATATTTACAGATATTAGTGTACTTTAAGTACCATGGGAAAGGCAGTCTTCTATGTGAAATTATAAGTTCTCACCGGAATAACTGATATTAATTTATATAGTTACTGTCCCTGACACCATGCAGTTATAAATATTTTAAAGGAGTTTGATGTAATTCAAAGAAAACAAATTACAACAGTTCCCTCCTGCATTGTCAATTAGGTGAGCAGATGTAACTGCTAAGAGGCAAGGTCTTTGGGGAGCCATTGGCTGTGTTACCAAAATTAGAATTTGGCTGGCTGTGTGGGGCTTCCTGCTCAAATCCCCTAATTACATTTACCAGAGCAAATCAGTTAAAAAAATAACTACTGCTTTATTGTTAAAGATTTGGAAGGTATTATCTAACATTTCATTAAGGATGAAGGCAAAATGATTACATGTCAGTTTCTGTGGTTCTTTTTTTTTAATTTTTTCTTTATTGTTCAGATTATTACATTTGTTTTTCTTTATTCCCCCCATAGCTTCCCTCCACCTGGCTGTCACCCCTCCCTCTACCCTTACTTCCCCCCACATTGTCCTCATCCATAGGTGTATGATTTTTGTTCAGTCTCTCTCTACACACCCCCTCACCCTTTTCCCCCTGAGAATTGTCAGTCCACTCCCTTTCTATGCTCCTGCTTCTATTATATTCACCAGTTTATTCTGTTCATCAGATTTTTAATTCACTTAATTTTTAGATTCACTTGTTGATAGATATGTATTTTTTGTTCATAATTTTTATCTTTACCTTTTTCTTCTTCCTCTTCTTAAAGAGTACCTTTCAGCATTTTATATAATATTGGTTTGATGGTGATGAACTTTTAAAGCTTTTTCTTATCTGTGAAGCTCTTTATCTGACCTTCAGTTCTGAATGATAGTTTTGCTGGGTAGAGTAATCTTGGTTGTAGGCTCTTGCTATTCATCACTTTGAATATTTCTTGCCACTCCATCTGGCCTGCATAGTTTCTGTTTAGAAATCAGCAGACAATCGTATGGGTGCGCCCTTGTAGGTAATTAACTGTTTTTCTCTTGCTGCTTTTAATATTCTCTCTTTGTCTTTTGCTCTTGGCATTTTAATTATGGTGTCTTGGTGTGGTCCTCTTTGGATTTCTTTTATTTGGGGTTCTGTGTGCTTCCTGGACTTGTAAATG
>PVJN01014658.1:0-46059 GCA_004026805.1 Lasiurus borealis | reverse complement strand
GATCACCTGACCGGCGTTCAGATTTCCCTTAGGTATGTGAGCTCAGAAGAGTTATCTGACCTCCTTGAACCTCAGGTTCTCAAGTACAAGAATATGGCTGTTTGTATGTGCCCAGAGGGGGATGGCAACAATTGAATCAGCTAATCTGAATTCAGAACCCAGCTCAGTGTTGGCATGGAAAGTATGCAGCCGTGTTCTCCCCCCCCCCCTTGCTCCTTCATCTAATGATTCCTCCCAGCGCCAGCTACAATGGAGTCAAACCCAGGATTTTCAGAAAAGCTTTCATCTGCCTAAAAATAAATTCTTAACTCTCTAACGCTAGCACTGAAGTGAGTTTGCAATTAGATGCCAGAAACGTTGAGGGCCCCGACAGCACTGCCCCGTGTTTGGGCGGCAACCTAGGAACCAGGAGGTCAGGGTTCGATCCCCAGTCAGGGCCCAGGCCCAGGTTGCGGGCTTGATCCCCACTGTGCGGCGTGCAGGAGGCAGCTGATCAATGGTTTTCTCTCGTCATTGAAGTTTCTTTCTCCCTCTCTCTTCCTCTCTGAAACCAATAAAATGTTTTTGTGTGCTTTTTTTTTTTAATTGACCTTTTTGACTAGAAGGAATTCTCCTGTTGAGAGCAGATATTCTATTGAACTTGGTGCGTTAGCAGACTGGTGCCCTCCACTCCTAACCTGTGAACTTGGAGTCCGCTCGTGTTTAAGACGGAGGCAGCCTGAGGCCTGGGGATGAGGCAGGCAGCAGCAGCGGGAGGGATGCTCAGGGTTTCAGAGTGGGAGGAGGGGCCTGGGGGAGGACAGACACCTCATTTACCTGGACCCTCCTTGCCTTGATGCAGTGGGTAAAAAACAAACAAAAAACTTTTAACAGAGGCCAAGGCTGGCAGCTGGTGAGCTGGCGAGCTGGAGGCAGGGCTCGGTGAAAAACCCGGGGTGCTCTCCAGGCAGGGGTGGTGTCAGCGTTAAGCATGAATAATAAAAGGCCCGAGTCTCCTGTGAGCTCAGGAGAGGCAGCGGCTGGAAGTTGGCTCCATTTTTAATGGCAATCTCCCCCGCCTTGCTCCCCTCTCAGATTTAAGGCTGACTGACCTCCAGGGCAAGAATCCGATCCACTGAAGTGCGAGCGCCAGAGAATTCCTGGCTGATCAGAGCGGGCAGTTTTTCCTGTTACCGCTGCGGTTAAACAGCTATTGGCAAACAGTAGAACCTGCGGGGAACCAAACAGAGTGGGCACAGCCTGGCCGGTTATAATTAGAAATATACATCACTCCCCTGTCCCCAAAGAGCCAGAGAGTGGCATTTAAAGGGACAGTGCGGCAAGGTACCTGAGCAGCCTTGACTCAGCAACAGTTGAGAGCCACCTTGTAAAGGATTGTACGTTTTGCAGACGCAGCTAAAGCTCTTTCTCCCTAACTTTTGCTAACGCACCTCAGCTTCGCTGGGGGAGCTCTCCGAGCTGAATGGAGAGGCGTGTAAGCACAAGACAGCTGCATGACAACAACAAATTCCATTCCTACGCGCCCGCAGGCACTGATGAGAAAGATGATAATCCTGCCACTTAGGAAAAATGAGGTTAGTGTATTTACAACCCACACATGCATGCCACCTGGCCCGTGTGGCTCAGTGGCTGAGTGCTGACCCATGAACCGGGAGGTCCCATTTTCCTTCCTGCTCAGGGCACATGGCTGAATTTCAGTCCATTCCCAGTAGGGGGAGTGCAGGAGGCAGTCAATCAACGATTCTCATCATTGATGTTTCTCTCTCTCCCTTCCTCTCTCTGAAATCAATAACAAATATATATATATTAGAAAACAAACAAATAAAACCTACACATATGGAAAGACCAGTTCCTTTCCGCTGGCTCTGATGAAGGCACCGGAATGTAATTTTCTTACCCATAAACAGCTTACCCCTTCCAACCTTGCTGTCCAAATTTGCAAGGAGAACATGAAAAGAAGGCTGGGTTATCATGAGGGCGCTCAATGATGCTCTCTAACTTGCAGCCAACCGCACTGGCTGTGGCCCATCTCGGAGGAAGTCCCCTGAGGTGGGAGTGAGTAGACGCAGGGAGTCCTAAGGTTGAGCCACACGCTGCGCACAAGGGCCGCTCTGGGGCTGAGGGGTTCACTCCCAGCTGCCTGGAGTAACAGGAGCAAGAGGAGGCCGTCAGATAGACGGAGCAGCACAGGGACAGGTGGCAAGGGGATCAGCAGCAGGAGGCACAGATGCCAGAGAAGGTGCGAGGACACTGATGCGGGGAAAGCCGCCCAAACAGGCCCCGGTCTGTCCCTCTGCCTGTGGGCTCAGGGGCTGAGCATTGACCTATGAACCAGAAGGTCATGGTCTGATGCCCGGTCAGGGAACAGGCCTGGGTTGCGGGCTCGGTCCCCAGTGGGGTGTGCAGGAGGCAGCCGATTCAGGATTCTCTCTCATCATTGGTGTTTCTGTCTCTGTCTCCCTCTCCCTTCCTCTCTGAAATCAATAAAATTACACTTAAAATAAGGGGTCTCCTCCCCCTCAGCCAGGATGCCGGGATGTTCTTGACAAAAACTTCCCCTTAGCAAGTCCTTCTAGGTCTGGGGAGGGAAATCGCGGGGACATCTCACAAACACGTGCTCCTCTGCAAGATCCACACGCCTGGACCAGCGGACACATCGTGCACAGCGCCTCCTGGCTGGAGGAAGCCCGTCTTCCCTGCAGGGTTCAAGGGCTTCTAACCCAGCTCCACAGACCCAGGGCCCTGGACCGAAGGCCCTGCACTTCCTGTCCCCTCCAGCAGAGGCGCCTTTCTGCAAAGGACATTGATGCCGCCACTGATGGCAGGCGGAGGGTGTGACCTCTGAACTTTTGTCCTGAGAGCCGATCGAGGCCGCTGTGTTCCTGAGGGCGGGATTCAGGGGTATCAGTGACTCTCTTACCGAGTTAGAAGGGTCACTAACTCAGCAAGTGACCTCCTCACCCTTAAACCTGATATTAGGCTCAGACTGGAGCTTCCCCCGACGATGGTTTCATGCACAGCTACGGCTGTGACCGGCAGGAAATGAGCATCTGTGACAGGGCTTATTTCCCGTGTCCTTGCCAGTGCGTGGAGATGCGGGGCCCTGGGAGAGGCGAGGCTGCCGCTTTCTTGTAAAATGCAGCTAATAAATATGTAAATCAGACTGTCTGTATTTATAACCTGGCAGGGATCGGACAGGAGGTAACAGCCAAAAAACAGTATGTTACCTGTAATATTAAATGATTTAATGTCGCAAAGCCTCAAACACTGGAAAAATAGCACGAACAAAACCCTTTTCCCCCAGGTAACGTCTTGGTGAGCAGTATTTAACACGCCTGTCAGTTCTTCCTGTGCGCAAGCCTGGGACTGGAAATGATATATATATAGTTTTGTCTTTCGGAAGCCGCCTTGTACTTTCGCCTGTGCATCCGGCTCAGTTCTTTCAAGAAAAACGCCAAGGTTGCTCTCCTCTGTAATTACCTCGCTGTCAGACGCCGAGTCTTCAGCCTCGACCCATCCTTCTCTCTCTGCGATGGGGATGCTGGGAGGTACCGCGGCCACCCTCCCGCTCTTGCTTTCTTCTTGGGTTGCAGGACACCCCCAACACGGAAGGAGCCCTGGGAGTCCACGCTTCGGCTGCTCCCCCATTCATCCCGCCACCCGGCCTGCTGATGTCTGGGTCCCCCGAGATTTACGTTGCCGGGGGAGCTGAGAAACCCATTCCTTTCAGAGCCGGGTGCTTCTCTGGGTCACCCAATTATCCTCCACGGAGCCGTCCACTCCTGGAACGGGCGGACTTTCAGAGGTCGCCTGCCAGCCCACACAGGGTCCCCCGAGGAAAGGGCCCCGGAAAGAGGGGGATGGATCCTCACCGTGACTCCCCCAGCTCCATGACCTGAGCCTGGGCAGCCGGTTACTTCATCCGGGCCTTGCTTTTCTCGGCCACAACATGAGATAACGATGCCCACCTTGGGGATGAAAGGTGGTCCCTCAGCTGAGGTGCGACGAGTTGTTGTCCAAATGAGGAGTTTATTTTATTCTTTTTTAAATGTGTTTTTTATTGATTTCAGAGAGGAAAGGGGAGGGAGCGATAGAAACATCAGTAAAGAGAGAGAATCACTGATCAGCTGCCTCCTGCACGCCCCCTTACTGGAGATCAAGCCCACAACAGGGGCATGTGCTCTGGACTAGGAATTGAACCGTGACCTCCTGGCTCATAGGTCAAAGCTCAACCACTGAGCCACACCGGCTGGGCAAATAATTTATTTTAAATATTGGGTCATACAGCCTTAGCCGGTTTGGCCCAGTGGATAGAGATTTGAATCCCAGATTCGATTCCGGCCAAAGGCACATGCCCGGGTTGCAGGCTCAACCCCCAGTCAGAGGCATGCAGGAGGCAGCTGATCCATGATTCTCTCCCATCATTATGTTTCTCTCTCTTTAGGCTGTCTTCCTCTCTGAAATAAATCAAGATATATTTATTGAGCCGTACAGATGAGAGGCTTCTTCCTCAAACAGTAAGCCTCCATCAGATGGTTAATGACTTAGAAGGTCCTTTGACCTGCATTGTCCCGTTCTTTCTGAGAAGGGGAGCCAGTGCGCACCCCTCACGGGTACACAGAGCACGTGGAGTCTCAGAGAGGGGCCGCGTCTCTCTGCCTCTTTCCTGGGCCAGTCCCAGGGCACACAACAGTGCCTGGCACTCAGAAGACAACCATTACATAATGAACGAGCTGACCAAGCTCAGGCCATTAGTGAGTGACAAAAAAGGGTTCCAATCCCGCCTTCTGTCTCTAAATCCCGCCCACCAACTAGCAAGGGGACGATGAGTATTAGAGAGTGAGCTGGCTAGGCTAGCGTGGCTCAGAGGTTGAGTGTTGACCTATGAACCAAGAGGTCATGCTTCTGTTCCCGGTCAGAGCACATGCCCAGGTTTCAGGCTTGATCCCAACAGAGGCCATGCAGGAGGCAGCCGCTCCATGATTCTCTCTCATCATCGATGTTTCTCTCTCCCTCTCACTTCCCTCCTCTCAGAAATCAATAAAAAAAAAAATATATATATATATATATACATATATATATATATATATATATATATATATATGTATATATATATATATTTTTTTTTTTTTAAAGCTGACATTAAAGGGGCTCAGGGTGGGGAGGGGGGATTTGAAGAGCATGAACAAATATTCTAGGCAGAAGAAACAGCCATGAAGTCCTGCGTGTAACAACAGAAAAAGGGGGCACAGTGGAGGGGGGTGAGGAGTGTGCCAGGGGGCTGGCGATACTAACAAATGCCAGCCTTCTAGTTCCAAGTTGCTTGTCCGACCCGCACCTTCCTCCCCCTGAGCACTGGCCCTAAGGCCTGCACAGTGATGGAGCAGCCTCAGCTGAAGAGGGTGCTAAGTTGCACCTTCCATGTGGCCTTGAACTTCGCTTCTCAGAGGCCCCCTGCCCTGCCTTGTTCAGCGTCAGCCACAGGGGCAGCAGCTGTGAACACTGATTGCCACTTGCCTAGGGCTTAGCTGCCATTTACCTTCGCCCAGGAGAGGGTTTCCTTAGTTACAGTCAAGTGGTCTGAAACCTCAGCCATAGGGTTTCTTTCAGCTTCTGAGATTGCATGCTAAGAGCTCTCCTGTGAGCATACGGAAGTGCCCGGCGCAGTGGAAAGGAGCGGTTTAGTGTCCCTGTTGCTGAGACACAGACTCCATCAGGACTCAGGTCTGGGCCCTGGGCGTGCATACACTTGGGTTCAAACTTCGGCTCTTTTTTTTTTTTAATTAATGTATTACATGTGTACATATCTTCCCATTGCCCTCATTCCCATGCATACCCTCACCCCACAGTGTCTTGCGTCCATTGGATCTGCTTATAAGCATGCATACAAGTCCTTCCGTGGATCTCTTATCTACCCCATCTCTCCCTAACCTTCCCGCTTAATCTGACAGTCTGTTTGATGCTTTACTGCCTCTGTAGCTATCTTTTTGTTCATCAGTTGATAATGGTCTTTATTATCCACAAATGAGTGAGATCATGTGGTATTTTTCTTTCACTGGCGGGCGGATTTCACTTAGCGTAATGCTCGCCGGGTCCATCCAGGTTGCAAACGTCAGCTCTTTTCACTTTCACCCTCACCTTTACCCCCGGGGTTTCTGGAGAGAAAAAGACGGAGAGGGAAGAACAGCGTCTGCTTCAAAATTAACGTCCTTGAGGGAATGAAAGGAAATCACTTAGCAGAGGAGCTGGGCCTTAGGAGGCACTCAATTGATGTCCAATAGCATCATCATCATTATTATTGTTGTTGTTATTGTTAGCTCAATGATTACTGGAGGGAAGGGGGGTGGGGAGGGAGAAGAGGACAGAGAGGGCTGGATGGTGACGGAGGGCGGTGGTGAACACCAATACAATACACAGGTGACATGCCCCTGAAACCCTGTATTGTTTTATTAACCAATGTCACCCCAAATAGCGTGATTGCTGCGTTAAAGCCTGCTGCGGTAGACGCACGCTTTCAGACTTGGAGGAGACTAAGCACGTTTGCCTATTCTTTGTGATCAAGACCAAGCGCGGGGAAGTAATTAGCGGCTGCGTTGTTAATTAACTCTCCCTAGCAAAGGGGGACCTGGGCGAACTCTACACTTAAGCAGCCGATTGCAATACAATGAGCCCCATTATGGGCAGGCTCTGGTTGGGGGCCCTGCCTTCCATGCAGAGCAGGCAGAAGCTGGAGAGCGAGTAGTTCACCACTCCCCTCCTGGCTAATTAGAGAGCACTGAGAGGATGAAACGCACACTAAGGCTCGGCAGTGGTGAGGCGTGATTCTCGCGGTGTGTGCCTGGGGACTCTCCGTCACTATCCGCCATGCAGAGCGGCGCTATTAAAAAGTAGCATGTCGGGGGGGAAAAAAAAGAAAAAAACCCAGCTGGTGTCGCTCAGTGATTGAGCGTCCGCCTATGAACCAGGAGGTCAGGGTTCGATTCCTGGTCAGGGCACATGCCCCAGGGTTGCAGGCTTTATTCCCAGTCGGGGGCCTGCAGGAGGCAGCCCATCGATGATTCTCTCTCTTCACTGATGTTTCTCTCTCTCCACCCTTCTCCCTTCCTCTCTGACATCAATAAAAATATGTTTTTAAAAAGCTTCAAAGTCAAGCAGGCTCTGTGAACGCAGGAATCAGAATGTGTAGAGGGCGTAAGGCTGTGGCCCTGAGTGGTAAGGGTCTATCATACAGATTCCGTACCACAGGGTCGTGCCCTGAAGACGCAGTCCATTGACAGCCACGCCATCCATATAGAATCACCCCACCTGGCACCTGCTGGAGCCAAGCACCACGGAGTGCCACTAGGATGGAGAGAAAGGTGCGTATCAGACTCCTTGTGGGGGTTAAAGGAAGATTTTCCCATGAGGCACTGCATAAGCAAGGGTTCAGCAAGGGAAACTGCCCCTGAGAAGTGTGTGTTTGCGGAAGGCAGCCGTTTCTGGCAGAAAGCCTATTCGCTTCACGGTTTCCATGCTCTGCCAGAGGTTTAGCACCAAGGTGTGTGCTCTACTGTGGGAACCAGCCCTCCTCCCCCTTCCATCCTTGCTCACAGGAAGTGTCAACTGACATGGAAAGCAGTGCCAGGGAGTAAGTCCCAACTGCCAGTGTGTCCCAGACCCGGGCACTGTGGATGTGGGGCCACAGCAAGGAACTCCGGCCTGGTGTCCACTGGCTGCCAGTGTGAGCTGGGAGATCATTCGACCTGTGTGCCCACAGGGTTAACAGAGCAGTGGTTCCCTCAGAAAGCAAGACCAGCCTGGCTGGTGTGGCTCAGTGGTTGAGCATCCCTGAACCGAGAGGTCACTGGTTCGATTCCCAGGCAAAGCACATGCCTGGCTTGTGGGCTTGATCCCCAGGAGGGGCTGTGCAGGAGACAGCCCATCGGTGATGTTTCTCTCATTGACGTTTCTCTCTCTCCCTCCCTCTTCCTTCCTTTTTCTGTAAAAATCAGTAAAAAGAAAGAGAAACATTTAAAAAAGGAAAAGAAAGAAAGCAGGACCACACTGGGACGGCACCTACTTCTGGGAAGAGAGCCTGAACTTAGAGCCATACCATTGGTCACGAAGCAAGTTTTCTCTCTGGTGAGCGCTCTTCCTCCTTCGACGCATTTTCCTCTGGGCCTTGCAGCTGCTCCCACTGGGACACATCACCACACGCCAGGATCGCCCTCCCCACTGTGCGCTGCGAGCCCACTCAGACCAACAGAGAGACCTCTGGCAAACATACCTATCAACTTAACTTGCCTTTTGTGTCCTTTCTGTTGGGACAGTAATCCTGCCCGCAGTGGTATTGCTGGGAGGATGCAGAGAGTGAATACACACAAAGTGTTTAGAACAGTGGTTCTCAACCTTCCTAATGCCGCGACCCTTTAAGATAGCTCCTCATGGGGTGGTGACCCCCAACCATAAAATTATTTCTGTTGCTACTTCATCACCGTAATTTTGCTACTGTTAGGAACTGTAATGTAAATATCTGATAGGCAGGATATATTTTCATTGTTACAAATGGAACATAATTAAAGCATAGGGATTAATCACAAAAACAATATGTAATTATATATTGTGAAATATTTATTTCTAATTACAAATAAGTGAAATTTTGTCTTGAATCGTGGTATAGCATGGGCAACAGTCTTCATATAACAACAGTAAACTGCATTGCTAAGTTTTGCTACATTTTCCCATGGTTCCTAAGACCATGGGAAATAGGTGTTTTCCAATAGTCTTAGGCGACCCCTGTGAAAGGGTTGTTCGACCCCCAAAGGGGTCTCGACCCACAGGTTGAGAACCGCTGGTTTAGAAGAATGGCCGGCTTCTCAGGTGGAGCCTCAATAGAATGAGCTGCTATTGGAACCAGCCTCCACTCATCTCCTTTTCGCCCCGGCTGGCTGAGAAGAACCGAGTCGCCCTGAGCAACGCAGGGAGTAACTAGAAAAAGGCCACGGAGAAGCGTCACTCCTGGAATACAGGCTGTCCCGTGAGACGGAGGGCTGAGGAGCACGTCACCGACCAGACTGGTCCGGTCCAGTTTCCTCTAGAAATGCCAGCTGTGCGTGCAACATGCCGGCCTGTCTCATCTCGCCTGCCCTTTCCAAAACGCATGGCGCGTGCAGCACTTCTTAGAGACCAAACACTCTGTGGTCATAGAACATACGGGCACTGATAACGGCTGGAACCAGAAGGAAGCGGTCGATGGGGAGCCCCGGATTAAATACAAGCCTCGATGCTGAAGATAAGGCGGGGAAGAGGCTGCAAACTGTGTCCAAATAGTGGGTTTAATCACAACAGAAACCACATGAGGAGAAAGATTATAGTGGTGGCGAAGAGGACTGTATCAAAGACAGAGAGAAAGAGAGTTTCACTGACAGTAAGGGGAAGGGTTTGCTGATATGAGGCGGGTGGGGGAGCAGGAGGAAGCAGCAGATGCGTGTAAGTGAGAACTGAAATTTTCAAAGTCATTTGTGGGTGTGTCAGAAGGAAGCCACCAATTTCCTAGACCTCAGACTGGGAGGAACTTGAAACAGCATGCAGGCAACAGGGAAAGGCATAGAGGAGACCAAATGGGAGGTACAGTTAACTCCAAAGTGAGGTTCAAGGGTGAGGGGCTGGGAGATAAGTTAGCATGGAAAACCAGCCCTGAAAAAATCAAAGACAAGGGCATAGTAGGGATGAAGGAAGATGGCTTTATATATAGACGAGCCTTGCCCATTTGGCTCAATGAACAGAGCGTTGACCTGAAGGGTCCCTGGTTCAATTTCCATGAAGGGCACACACCTGGGTTGTGGGCTCGATCCCCACTAGGGGGCGTGCAGGAGGCAGCCGATCCATGTTTCTCTCCATCACTGATGTTGCCATCCCTCTTTCCCTCGCCCTTTCTCTCTGAAAACCGGTAAAAAATATTTTTTTTAGAAGAAAGAAAAAGACTAGACGAAAGGAAAAAGTGTGTGATGGGAAGGAGGACCTCTCAAAGCAATGCCGCAGAAAGAACTCCCTGAAAAATCACTGTTCCGTTCAACCACGCTTATTGGGTGCGTGTTGGGCCATATGCTGACCTGCAGCTGGACAGCAACCGCCGGAATCACCGCTGTGGACCTCTGTTTGCCACGTCTAGCGGCGCTCAGTGGAAAGGGTTGACTTTTCCATGGTTTTATGGAAGACAGCTTATTTGCTTCTCCCAACAGGCCCCTGGGATATGAGGGCAGATGTTACTATTTTAATTTCACACGCCAGGAAGTGCAGGCCCAGGGCAGCGAATGGCCCATTTGGCACCGGGGCCAGATGCGCAGGGGGTCGGGGGACCCAGCCCCCTCACTGCCGCCCCCAAACCTACAAACAGCTGCCCCGTCACCAGCGACCGTTTCACTAACCCCAGGGCATTTCCTCGGAGACTCATAAATCCTTATTTCTATAATTCGCTTCTCGAACATTATTCTTCTAAGCAGCCTGAGGCGTTTTACACATTTTAAATTCCGATTCCTTTCGTCCTTCCTGGGAGAGAGAGAATGACACCTAATTCCTCAGTGGCAAGAGTTTAATGGAAAAACAGAAATACAGCGATTCCGGTTTCTTTACTTAAAAAGCCACCTGACCTCCCGGTGGGAAAGTAAATGGAAATTAGGAATGAAACAAGGTTAGAAGCAATGATGAAAGCTGCACATATTTATGTTATGATTGCACCATTAGTTCTGAGGCCCGAGGACGAAAGAAAATATTTGTGTTCAAAGCCGTGTCCCGAGGGTCTCAAGGCCAAGCACATGGGAGTGGGGCTGGCCACACAGAGCAGTGAAAGGGGCAGGGCTGGAGCAAAGTCAAGGTTGGACGAAATCCCGGAAACTCTGTGCTCACAACGTGGCTGGTTTTACCTCTTTTTTTGAATGGCATGCCTCGTGCTGTGGAGTGTAAGTTCATTGATTTGCTTTGTCAGAAGCTCACATTTTCAGTGCTTTCTGATGGGAACTTCCCAAACAGCTGGGTTTGTCTTCACAGGTTGGCTCTGTGCTTTTAAAGAAAAACTAGATCTTTTTCGGAAAAGGAAGTAACACGGACAGAAATACAAAACCCCGTCTTTCCCTGAAAATTCCTATCTGCGACTGACTCTGCCATTTCCACAGCGAAGCAGCACCGCCGATCTCTGCTGCCTGTCCTTGTCCCTTTCCCTCCATCTCTCTCCCTCAGAACCCCGAGTTCTGTCTTCTCCCCTGGCAGGCACAGGGGTCTCCTGTGTCCCCCGTCCTCCAGGTGGCCACCAGGAAGGTGGTTCTCCATGCCGCTCTGAGGGAACATGTCTTCCTCAGACTGTCTCAGCGGCTCCTCATCCCCGCCAGCCTCCTGGCCTCCCCACACCGCCTTCCGCGCAGCCCCCCGTGCTCAGGTCTCTGGCCCTGTCAGGTTCCACTGAAACACGCTTCGCTCTCTTCTTATCTTCTCAGGCCTGGGAACACCTGTGTGAGACACCCCACTGAATGGCTCTCACTGGACCTGGAGAGCCAGGATCTAAAGACAGATACAGCACGGCCACATCAGGGACCGGTGTCTTTTTTCTTTTTTTAATATACAGTGGTACCTCGAGTTACGAGTTTAATTCAGTCCGTAACCTTGAGGCGTGGGAAACTATGAGACGCTCGAGTCGAGGTAAACTGGTGGGTCGTGTGCAGCCGGCCGATCTGCGCATTTACTCCTATCTCAAATGTTGCTCGTATTTCAAAGCAAAAATCACTCGCTTGACGGCTCGTATCTCAAAAATCTCGTATGTTAGGGCACTCGTATCTCAAAGTACTACTGTATTTTATTGATATTTTTTACAGAGACATAGGGAGAAGGATAGGGCAGAGAGTTAGAAACATCGTTGAGAGAAACGTCGATCATCTGCCTCCTGCACACTCCCCACTGAGGAATGTGCCCACAACCAAGGTATGTGCCCTTGACCGGAATCGACGCTCTATCCACTGAGCCACACCGGTTAGGTCAGGGACCATTTTCCCGCAAGTAACCATGAGCTTCCACCTCAATTCCCAGGGTTGTGGGAGTGACATGATTCGCCGCCACAGCAGCAAGGACCCGCTCGGGCACACGGAGTGTTCTCTGGGGTTAGACAGAGCTCAGCTGCGGAGGACACAAAGCTTAAACCGAGAGGGACAAGGATCGGAGCAGCACCCCGCCATCGAGGGCTCCGTCGCGGCTCCAGCTCCATTTGGCGTGAATGGCAGCTCCGCGGCTGCCCTTCGCTCCCTGCCACGCGCGGTGATTGTGCAGCCTCGTTAGTCGCAGAAGTCGGGTGCAGAACGACAAGCTTTCAGTTCCAAGTTTTCCTTTTTGCCCTTTAAAAACCTGATTCAGCTCTTGTCTCTCTCTTCAGACTACAGTGACGGCAGCTGAGAGAGGAGCCAGAACGCAATTCTGCTTCGTGTCACTAGGAAGCATCACCTCTGCCACCGTCAGCCTGCACTTGGCCAGAAAGCGCCGAGCGGGTTCTGGAAGCTGCCACTGTCTCTCGGTAACTGCGGGAGAGGACTCCGCCAGAACAGGACGCATACGAGCGGCGTGGCTGCCGCTTTCTACTCCCAACTGCACTGGTGTCGCAAGTCGTGTAACACGTACATTAACGCACAGGTGTGCACTGAGCAAGTGATGTGCAGGTGCAAGTTAGGCAACAAGGCAAAGGTACGAACTCATGTGAAGCTTCTAAAGGCGGGTCATCAAGGAGAACAACACGGTAACAGGTCAGCCAGAGCTGCCCAGGGAAAGGACAAGGATAATAAAGGGAACAGGTGCCCAGCTGGCGTGGCTCAGGGGTTGGGCATCATTGAGGAACCAGGAGGTCACGGTTTGATTCCTGGTCAGGGCCCGTGCCTGGGTTGTGGGCTTGACCCCCAGTAGAGGGTGTGCAGGAGGCAGCCAATGCAGGATTCTCGCACATCACTGATGTTTCTCTCTCACTCCCTCTCCCTTCCTCTCTGAAATCAATAAAATGTGTGTGCGTGTGTTTAAGATAGCAGTGACTCCGTAGTTTAACAGTGTGGGCAGGGGGGCAAAGGAAAACGGAGGAGACCTCCACTGTGATGCGTGGGAACCTTGACCTTGGGTTCATCCTCGGAGCACTCACAGCGAATGAATGCCTGAGGTCCTGGAAGGCCCTTGCATGTCTGAGGTTCAGGAAATTTCAACTTGAGGTTTTTTTTTTCTTTTTTTAAATGTGTGCATTTGCATTGATTTCAGAGAGGAAGGGAGAGGCAGAGAAAGACAGAAACATCCATGATGAGAGGGAGTCACTGATCTGCTGCCTCCTACATGCCCCTTATTGGGGACTGAGCCCACAACCCGGGTATGTGCTCTTACCCAGAATCGAATCTGTCACCTCTGGGTTCATAAGTCGATGCTCAGCCACTGAGCCACCATGGCGGGGTTGAGGTTTGTCTGATTCCCATGTGACATATTGGGGCTCGCATGGTTCAGGGGATCCGCCTCTTCGGAAGGCACCACTGCTTTGGGGCTGGCTCCGCCCGCACCCCCATGTGAAGTACCTGGAGAAGACATCAGCACCAACAGACTCGCACTGTCCACAGGAGAGAGACCTGGCACTGCTCCTGTTCCAAACAAAGCCCAGGTTCACGGGAGATTGCTCAGAAAAGAGGATTTAAACCCGAGGCCTTCCCAACAGTCTGTCTGCAAAACTGTGCACGGTAAAGGGTGTCACCGCAGGCACTGGGGATTCTGTCACTGCTTTTCTTAAGGACAGGGCAGGCCCTGGAGGCACGCCATAAGCTCCCATCAGCAGAGAAAAATGACACTCAGGTGGGGACAATGGAAAAGAAGCGGCCCCTCCTGGGCTGGCCCCGCTGGGGAGCGGCCTGGTGCGGCCTGTCCTCCCCCGGGAGCGGGATGCAGCCGGGAATCACTGAGGGGATGTGGACTCCATGAGGACCCCAGGCCTGATGGTCTGTCAGAGCACCTCGCCAGATGAGCCAGCAGAAAGCATCCCTTCCCCCCACACACCCCGGTTTCAAATTCCACAGCAGCAATTTGGAACCAACTTTTCCTCATTTGCTCCTGAGGCCCAACACCAAGATACACCCAGATGGCTGCTCACGACAAGGGTGACACGAGCTCTCGGCAGAGGCAGCTGCTTTCGGGGGTTCAGGGGGAAATCAAAACAAGCCTCCTGCTTCCGGTGGCTATATGTAGGCCAGGTCCGAGCTTTCATAGGCCCATCTGCCTCCGGGACTGAATCTTATCTGATCATTTCCATGGCAACAGTGGTGGGATTAGAATAGGATGTGGGTTTAGGAAGAGTCTCTGGAATTCAGTCCCCTACAAGTGAGGATTATTTAACTATACACTTGTGTTACCATGGAAACGAAAATTTACAAATCAGGCAGGATTTTTGCAGCTCAGTAGCCACAGCATTATATTCTTAGGGCTGCATCAAATCCCCCAATGCTATTTCCTCCCCCACTAAGGGGGAGGTACCCCACCCGACACAATTTAATTATTCCTCAGATACTTTCTGTTTTAAATTTTTTAAGATTATTTTTTCTAATTGACTTTAGAGAGAGGAAGGAAGAGGGACAGAAATATCAATGATGAGAGAGAATCATTGATGGGCCGCATCCTGCACGCTTCCTATGGGGAATGGAGCCTGCAGCCTGGGCATGTGAAACCATAATCTCCTGGTTCATAGGGTGATGCTCAACCACTGAGCCACACTGGCCCGGCTCTTTTATTAATTTTTGAAGTAGTCATATGGATAGACTAAGGCCAAAACTCAAATAATTGTCCTTAAAATGCTTTCCTATTTTATTTTTCTGCTCTGCAAAATGGCTAGTTTCAGTCTCTGTATCGTTGAGTTGTTTTGAAAAGTGAATGCCCGAATTCTTATTCAGGGCTGGCAGAGTGCGTGAGGCCAGTAAATACTTAACACAGGCGTAGCCGCCACGATTCTTACTTTGTCCCATTCGGAATGGCACATGTCAGAGCTGGGGCAGGCTGACAGGGAAAACACCCCAATAAGCGTGCAGGCCCCGTGTCTGTCGGGCCTGCGGGGTGTTGTGCACTCACCCCTGCGTGGCAGCAAGCAGCGGCCCTGAGAGGCACCACCCTGCGCCCTGGCATGAGGCCCCTCTGGCTCGGTCTCCTGGGCCTGCTGTACACACACAAGTTCGTCACGACCCTAAATCAACACCCCAACTTTATAGCTGCCGCCTCCTGCCCACTACCGTGAACTGCCCCTTCCTGCTTATCAGCGTCAGAGCTGAGCCTTGACCCTGCATTTGTAGGACGAAGGGCGGAGCCTAATCTGATCCAAAGCTTAAGCACAGGGCGTGTTTTCTCTTCATCAGATGGCACTTCCGGGCCACTTAACGTTAATGAAGCATCAAGACCAACTATCAGGGCCTTTCCTGGGAGGGCCGGGCTGTGACCCTGAGGGAAGGTCGTGTGATGGGGGGGCTGGAACCTCAGCACTCATCCAGTGGCAGAGTCTGACACCCGGGTGTGGTCTGAGAGTGTGAGGGCAGCCTCCGTACGCTGGGTTTTCCTATGTCTATTCAGTCCTCTCTTCTTCTTCTTTTTTTTTATTAATCCTCACTTGAAGATATTTTCCCATTAATTTTTCTTTTTTTTTGTTTTTTAGAGAGAGAGTGGAAGGGAGGGGGAGAGACAGAGAGAGAGAGAAACATCGATGTGAGAGAGACATTGATTGGTTACCTCCGCACATGCCCTGACCAGGATCGGGGACGGAGCCTGCAATCAATGTGTGTGCCCTGTACCAGAATCAAACCCGGGACCCTTCAGGAGCCGAGGCTCTAGCCTCTGAGCCAAACTTGCCAGGGCTTTTCAGTCCTTTCTTGAAAGTGACATCCCTCCCTCACAGCTGAAACTGCATCCCTGTTCCTTGCACCAGAGCATCTTCGAGAAAGCGGAAAAAGCTCACAGTATTATTCTCGCCACATTTTCACGGGCTCCCTGCAAATTCAAAAACAGCTATGTACTATCTGCCCAGCTCCAGGCCCTTTCCACCCCTCCACACACACAAGCACTCAGCGCCCCACTCCTGGGGGACACAGCCTCCTGCCACGACCATCCCCGCCGGCCACGTGAGTCCCTGAGGGCCAGGAGCTGGCAGGGGCTGTGACTTCTCTCAGCAGAAGCAGGAATCCAGGGAGAACTGGGGTCATCCGCCTGAGAATCAGAGGCAGAGAGGAGCTGACAGGGCCCTGTCTTGGACAGGAGAATACTCGGTCATTTGCATACTGATTGCGTCTCGGGGGCATGTCTTGGAGGTGTGGCTGTGAGGAGAACCTCAGAGACCAGAGGGGATCGAGCACCTTCTGTGAAGAGGGTGGATGCTCAGAAGAAAACAAGTCATTACCCCGTTGGTCCAGGGCTCAGCCGGGCAGAGCTGGGGTGCGGGCAGGGCTACAGGCTGAGAGAAGATGAGACATTGCGAGTGCCCCCCAACATTGGGCGCCAGTTGCAAATCCCTCCCCCCCCCCCCTACACACACACACAAACATCCTACGTGGCTCAGGGTTCAGGGCTCAGGCTCTGGAGGAGGCCGCACACAAATGAAAGAGACTTGAAAATATTCATTTAGAAATATCAGGGGCCAGGCTGTCCACACCTCTCTGCTAGTGAAGACAATGGGCAGCTTCCAACAAAAATGTCCTGGGTGAGACTCTCACATCCTGGAGGACTGGATGGTGCCCGTGGCTCTATTTTGGGGGGCAGCCTGGTCACGTATGTCCACAGCCAAAGACACATGACTTTAACCGATAAACCCTTCCCAGTGATTATCCTGCACCAAAACACAAAGATGCTTCTTACGGTATAGTGTGTGGTAGCAAAACAGATGAAGTAGAAACCGCCCGCATCTGGAGACAATTTAAAATATCTCTTAATAGGGAGCAGATTATATAAACATGGCATAAATATTCCATGAACACGACGCTGCCGTTAAGTAGACGTGATTGGTCTCTACGGGCAAACATAAAAAGATCTCCACATACACCGCTCCAGGAGACGAGCAAGATGCAGAAGAGAGTGTGGCCCAATGTGTGTCCAAATGCAGGCGCCTGCGGATGCCGGCTACGAACGGGTAAGCTGTGAGCCATTTCTAAAGGGACCCGAAGGAAACTGTTGACAGCTCTTGCTTTGTAGCTACTCATTGTGACTCCTAAACGGTGCACAAGGATTCCTCCTTAATAAACAATGAGTCTATTAAAAACATAACGGGCGGGCTTGCACTGGTGCAGCAGACCAACAAAAGGCTGGGAGGGGAGAGAGAGAAAAGAAGAGAGAGAACTTAATTGGCAGGAATGAAATGATCTCTTGAGGATCTTTGTAAAACACACACACACACATTTTGTAACAGCTTGGTTGACATCGAATTTACATACCAAAAAATTCCATACTATTTAAAGTGTCGCATCCCATGGTTTTTAAATATATTTAGAGGACTATGCAATCATCACCACAGTCACCTCTAGAGAAACCCTTTCCCATTAGCTGTCACACCTCACTCCCCACACCTGCACCCCTGTCCCTTGGCAAACACTCATTTGCTCTCCGTCTCTACAGGTTCGCCAGTTCTGGACGTTTTTATGGAATCATACAACACGCGGTCTTCTGTGACTGGATCCTTGCAGCCAGCACAGGGCTTTCACACATGAGACCTCATTTCTGATTATCCGGAGTGTGCACTGTGGCCCACTGGCCCCTGGAAATTCTCCACGGAAAGGAGAGGATGGTCCCCGGTCAGCTGGGACAGGCTGCACGCTCTGCGCGCATCATGGAGAATGAGAGGTGCCCCTGCAAACGTGCATCTCGGCTTGGTCCTAAAATTCCTTCCAGGCTGGGGAGTCCCTCTGTGTGTGGAGGGATGACGGAGACAGGGATTCCCCGCAGGCTGTGGAGACGGACATTCGGAAAGACGAGGTAAACCCCCTGATCGTGCACCAGGTTGGTTCCATGTCAGTAATTTCCCCAGAGAAGTCAGGTTTTCAAGACCCTGTGGGAGTGGCGGCCTCGGAGTCTTCCTAAGCTGAGCACTCCTGCGCTCAGGAAACACGCTGCCTCCCCCCTGCATGGAGCCCGTGAGCTTCAGATGCGCACCCAGTGTTGACCAAGGTCTGCACGGGGATGGCTCCTGGGCAATTGCTGGAAAGTGTTTGGAACCCAAGCCAAGCCTTTGCCTCCCTCGGCTGAACAGACCGGGGACAGGAGCGCTCTGTCAATCTTGTGCAAAGAAATTCACTAAAATGCCAGTCAGCCTGTCTCTTGGCTGAGGTGTTCCCAGACCCAGGGGAGGAATCCTTCAGTCTAGATCTAAAATAATTAAAGCTCTGGCTGATGTGGCTCCGTGGATAGAGTGTCAGCCTGAAGACTGAAGGGTCCTGGGTTGGATTCCAATCAAGGGCCCCTGCCTAGGTTGTGGGCTCTATCCCTAGTAGGGGGTGTGCAGGAGGCAGCCAATCCATGATTCTCTCTCATCATTGATGTTTCTATCTCTCCCTCCTGCACCCTTCTTCTCTGAAATCAATAAAAGTAAATTTTAAAAATAAAGTTATTAAAGCATCGAGCTGGGAATTGTTCCTGCACTTGCTCAATGGAATGTCTTTCTCAAGTGCAGCGTCGCAGGCCCCACCAGCTAGAGATGTGGGCCAGGGAACAGACAGACTGCCGCCCACTGGGCTCTGCTGTTTGGTCTCTTCCCTGGACACACAGTAGTTCAAGGGCAGGTTTTACCCTCCCTTTTGCCCTGATTATGCTTCATATTCTGTTACAGCCATGATTCATGAGCTGTGAGAGCTGGAATCTGAGATCTCTGAGCCTTCCTGGACTCATTGATAAAATGGACCTAAAGCTGTTGTGAGAATTAAATAAGAGAATGCATCCAAAGCATTGGTCTGTTAACACAGCGAGCCTTAAACAAATAATAGTTATTATTCATCACTATTATTGTTATTCCACCAGCATCTGTTGACATGGAGTAAATCCTAGCAGAAATTAGAGCCTAATTATGTTATAACTAGAGGCCTGGTGCATGAAATTCGTGCATTGGGGGATGGAGGGAGTTTGTCCCTCAGCCCAGCCTGCACCCTCTCCAATCTTGAACACCTCAGGGGATGTCCGACTGGTGGAATTGGGCCTAAACTAGCTGTTGGACATCCTGCTCACAATCCAGGACTGCTGGCTCCCACCTGCTCACCTGCCTGCCTGCCTGCATTCCCTTTAACTGCTTCTGCCTGCCAGACTGATCATCCCCTAACCACTACCCTGCCAACCTGATCAAAGCCTAAATGCTCCCTTGCCAGCCCGATTGCCCCCCAACTTCCCTCCCCAGCTGGCCTGATCACCCCAAGCTACCTTTCCCTGCCAGCCCAGTTGCCCCCAACTGCCCTCCCTTGCTGGCCTGGTCACCCACAACTGGCCTCCCCTGCCAGACATCTTGTGGTGGCCATCTTGTGACCACATGGGGGTGGCCAGCTTGTATGAGGATGTGATGGTCAATTTGCACATTACTTCTTTATTAGATAGGATGCTTATTCTTTTTCTAAATATGTTTTTATTGATTTCAAAGAGAAAGGAGAGGCAGAGAGAGATAGGAACATCAATGATGAGAGAGAATCATGGATCAGCTACCTCCTGCACACCCCACATTGGGGATCAAGCCTGCCACCTGTGCCTGGGCCCTGACGGGGAATCAAACTGTGACCTCCTGGTTCATAGGTCAATGCTCACCCACTGAGGCAGACGGGTCAGGCACAAGTTTATTCTTTAGAGAAGTGAGGACAAAGGCCAGGAAGAGCGTGTGCCATTTGTCAGGTCCTGTCGGCAGGTCGGAGGCATCCTATGGGAACGTGTGCTGAGCACCTGCTACACGCCAGGTACTTTCTGAAGGCTGTGGGTAGAGCAGTGAGCAAAACAGGCGACCATCACTCCTGTCAAAAGCCTTCCCATCGCGTGGGGAAGGAAGACAGTGAGACCTGAGTGAGCAAAGCATGCAGCGCGCCAGGTGGTGGTAAGGACTCTGCTGAGAGAGGAAGCCGGTGCGGGAGCGTGCAGGCTGGAGCTGGGCGGGGGGCTGGTAAGTGGTAAACGGGGTGGTCAGCGCCCAGAGAGCTCCGTGGAGGTGCTGCGGGTGAGTCTCATTCACAGCATCTTCTGCCTGGGATCCGAAGCGGGGCCTACATCAACACAGAAAGGGGGAGCCAGCGGCTGAGGAGGTGGCCACACGCCCGGGCAGTGTCCTTGGAGGCGGACGTCTCCCACTTGTGTCTTGATGTGGTCCCTGTGGGTTAGTCGCTTTGGAACAGGGCTGTCGCAGGCAAGCCACCCAGCCGTGTCTGTGACCTGCTCCGTCTGGAGCGCATGGGGAGACGGAGCTCCAAGGAACGGAGCCAGGGCAGCGGGGAGCGCCAGGCACGGGCACGGGGGACCTGCTCCTTGGCCAGAACGGCTCTCCTCTCCTCGCACGGAGGCCGGGAAGCAGGAGATTGTGCTCGGTGGTGTGTCCTGACAGCAGTAATTACAGAGGCGCAGGCTGGGCTGGGGGTGCATTTCCAGGTGGACTTTTATTCCCCATGGATCTCCCCCTCTGGGCGGAGAAGATCGTGAAACCGGGGAGATGGCGCTCTGATGCCTCGCTTTCCGGGCTCACATCCAGAAATGGCTCCATCCGTGAAGAAATATCTTTCCAGCATTCAAAACTGCCTTCTCAAGGCAGGGGAGGGGGGAGAGAGCAACCAAAGGACTTGCTGCAGGCATGTGAGCATAGCCAATGGACGTGGACACTGGGCAGTGGGGGCTTGTCCTGAGGGCGGGAATGCTGGGAGGGGGTGTCAATCAGGGGGAAAGAAGACACATGTAATACTTTAAACAATAATAAAAAAAAGCAAAAACCAGCCTTCTCCGCCCAAGCTGTGAAGAAATAAAATGTTTTCAAAGCTGCGATCTCCCCAGGGAGATAAACGCTTAGCTGATACCTATCTCTGCTGCAGAAGTAGGTTAATTTTTTCCTCACTTATCGAGGGGAACTATCTCTTAGGTTCTTCTCCGAGGAGCCAGATTGAAACTTAACACAGATAGCACTTGGGAATTAGTTTAGCTACGAGCAGCAGACACCCAGATTCCAGCGAACTGCATGATAAACGCGTTTCATTATGGGAAGGTAGACAGCCCGGGCCAGTGTGAGGCACGTTAATGGCATCAAGAACCCTCACTCTTGCATGCTTCTGCCTCTGCCATCCTCAGCCTGTTAGTTTCTCAGCCCTCAGAGCTTTTGTCTCTTGTTCAATCAGTACAATGTCTATCAGTATCCGCGGCAGGAAGAAGGAAAATGGACAGCCCAGCTTCATCTGTCCTTTTTTAAAATATATATATTTTTATTGATTTCAAACAGGAAAGGAGAGGGAGAGATAGAAACATCAATGATGAGACAGAATCATGGCTTGGCTGCCTCCTGCATGCCCCCTACTGGGGATCGAGCCCGTAACCCAGACATGTGCCCTGACCAGGATTGAATGGTGACTTCCTGGTTCATAGGTTGGTAGTCAACCACGGAGCCACAACAGTTGGCCATAAACATTCTTATTCTCTACTCGTCTGGTCTATTGGTTATTCTTCTTAAGCTTTTTAAGAAAACTTGGAGGAGCATTTGAAATTCTCGGCAGGAAGTTGGAGAGAGAACACTTAGGGTTTAGTTTGTCTCCATGCATCTCACATCAGGAAATTTGCATGTGGACACTCAGAGATAAAGTTTGCACTTCTAATGACATTTTTGGAAAATATAATGAGTGGCATTTTAAAAACTGATTACAGCCCGTACCAATTTTAGCTGTCTCCTTCTTCCTAAAACACCTTCGCTGTTGCCGAGACCGGTGTGGCTCAATGGATAGAGCGTCGGCCTGCGGACTGAAAGGTCCCAGGTTCGATTCCGGTCGGGAGCATGTACCTTGCTTGCGGGCACATCTCCAGTGTGGGGCATGCAGGAGGCGGCTGATCGATGTCTCTCTCATTGATGTTTCTGACTCTATCTCTCTCCCTTCCTCTCTGTAAAAAATCAATAAAATATATTTAAAAAAAAACAAAAAACACCTTCGCTGTGCAAGAGAAATGCTTATTAATGGTTGCCCATATCTTGCATCAGAAAAGGGATGTGCTGTCTTCTTTTGAGCCTCTTGTAGAGTACACAGTCAGTATGTCAATGCTTTATTAAATGCTCACTGTGTACACAAGCTTAGCTAGGCATTGTGGGAAGGGATGAATCAAAACAGAAGAAACTGTCTGTGCTCAGAGAAATCTATAAGAATAAAAGCATAATATGCTAATTAGACTGGACAGCCAAACGGCCTTTCGGACATCCTTCCAGACAATCTTCTGGACGAAGCCGCAGCTGTGAAGGCCAAGCCCCTTACACGAATTTCATGCATCCGGCTTCTAGTTATCTCTAATAATAGAAAGGTAATATGCTAATTAGACCGGACATCTTCCAGACATCATTCCAGGCATCCTTCCTGATGAGGCTGGGGCTGGAGGGCAGCCAGCCCAGGTCCCGGGTGCCTGCAGGCGGTGCCAGCAGCCGGGGGAAGAAGGCCTCTCTTGCATGAATTTTCATGCACCGGGCCTCTGGTATTTACTAACAGAGACAAGACCAGCCCAAAAATATAGGAAGAAACAGCAGCATTCATGCAGCAAAGGTAGAAAACTACCAAGGAGATGGAGTTTGGAGGAGGGCACTGCAGTGGGAGCGGGAGAGCCGGACTTGGTCTCTGTGTCTCTCGGCTTTAGGAAAACATTGCATTTCTGCCTCCTGGTTTCCTCATCTATAAACTAAGTACTCTTTTCTTCCCACAATCCCCCTCCCAGCAAACTGGGCCTTAGGATGGCTAAAAGCTCCCCCAGTGACTCTATTTAGCTTCCAAGGTGGAGAACCAGGGGGTTATGGGAAAGAGAAGAGGAACAAAAAGTTGGGAATCACACGTAGGGAGCCAGGGTTCCAGCTTGTGGGTCTCGGCAAATATTGAAAACTTGAGTCAAGACCGACATTTCCTGAGGGTGGGTAGGGCAAAATTTCCCCCAAAGGAAAACTGGGTTGCTGTTTCCAACTCTACAAGCTGTTTTTTTTTTTAAATATATTTTACTGATTTTTTACAGAGAGGAAGGGAGAAGGATAGAGAGCTAGAAACATTGATGAGAGAGAGACATCCATCAGCCGCCTCCTGCAAGCTCCCTACTGGGGATGTGCCCGCAACCAGGATACATGCCCTTGACCGTAATCAAACCTGGGATCCTTCAGTCCGCAGGCCGACGCTCTATCCACTGAGCCAAACCGGTTTCGGCTACAAGCTGGTTTTATTTGGAGTGGGCACCATTCAAAGTAGGTATTATTTAAGAAACTAGACATTTTTAAGATGTCTAGGAAAATGAAGTGGATTTCCTAAAAACCCTAGAGGTAGTAAGAAACAAAGATCAATCTGCTTGGCTCAATAATCTAGCCTCGTGCACATGAAAGGGCCCTACCATTTTCAAAAACATGTTTTTTATTGATTTCAGAGAGAGGAAGGGAGAGGGAGAGAGAAAAACATCAATGATGAGAATCATTGATCGGCTGCCTCCTGCACTCCCCCTAGCAGGGATTGAACCTGAAACCTGGGCATGTGCCCCGACCAGGAATTGAACTGGCAACCTCTTGGTTCATGGGTCGATGCTCAACTACTGAGCAACACGGGCTGGACCTAACCTTTAAAACAGAATAGTCTGGAATCCACTTCCTCAGAATGCTATGATGACACATACGCTTTAGCTCCTCCCACACCTGGATTCGATTCCAGCTTCTCTTTCCTCTTCCACCGAAGGCCTTTCCTGCTCATCCTGACAGCCGGCTTTGGGAGACAATTTCCCCATCTTGCACCTACATCCCTGCTGACCTGCCCCTCCGCTGGCCTCCCCAGGTGCCCACCCTGGCACCCTCCTTTAAGGTCTGGGACAGGCTCCCTTGTGGTGGTGTGACCGTCTGTGTGCCCGTCTGAGCAAAATGCAAGTCCCTTTCAAGGTGACCCGTCCTCTCGTCTCCATCGTGGTGAGTCCAGTGCCGACTGGGAGTGTGTGCACCCAGCTCGTGCCTGGGGGCTGGATGGATAAACGGCGACTGTGTGCCCAGAGCTTCTGCGTGGAATCTTTCTGGAACTCTTGGCTATTTTTGTGTACATTTGGGAAAATCTTTATCTCAGTTTTGCAAAAATGGAAAATGGGCCCTCACCGGTTTGGCTCAGGGGATAGAGCGTCGGCCTGCGGACTCAAGGGTCCCAGGTTCGATTCCAGTCAAGGGCATGTACCTTGGTTGTGGGCACATCCCCAGTAGGGGGTGTGCAGGGGGCAGCTGACGGGTGTTTCTCTCTCATCGATGTTTCTAACTCTCTACCCTTCTCCCTTCCTCTCTGTAAAAAATCAATAAAATATATATATTTTTTAAAATGGAAAATGGGTTGCTCTATGTTGATGAATGTAAAGGATCTTCTAAGGAGGGACTTTAAAAAATAAAGGTGAGAAACATACTGCAGACCAAATGCTCTCCCGTCTCCCAGGGTCAGAAAGGACACCTTCGGAGAATTGCTAGAAATGCGTCTCTCATTTCCCCATGTTTCCCTCCTCTGGGGCACTTCTGTCACTTCTCTGAATGCTTAAGAGGCGGTTGTGTTGTTGTCAAGTCCTGAGTGGTAAATATTTAATCAGTAAAAGCCTTCTTCCCGTCTCTCTAATGGTGTAGGTAACACGTCGTGCAACAAATACTCGACGCCTCTCAACTGCAGCCTGGACCACCTACCGAGAATGCGCACCCTCCCCCGGAATTCCGAGAGCAGCGTGCTGACCTGACTATTGCGTTTCGTGTTAGAGATGGACTTTCTTGAAAGCCTCCTGCATGCCCAGCCTCACTGGCACACTGGCATGCAGATTCTGACAGGAAAGGCAAGTGCATGAGGGGAAGCAGTGGCTGATGTTAACACAAGAGAACAACGAATGACGTCATAGGAGCGATACCAGTCATCATTCCCAACACGGGGAGCATGAGGCCAGAGGCAGGACCGGACCGAGTCCTGCTGCTCACGGACTCCGAGGGGTCCACCACTCCTCATCCAAGGCAGGTGGGAATCTGTGACCAATATCTATTATTGATCAAAAAGGAAAACAATCAAGGCAATACTGAACTGATGTAAGAACCAATTGGTCAATGTAGGTGTATTTGGGGAAGATATAAGTATCATTTGTAATTACAGAACCAAGTTTTACTCCAAACACACACACACACACACACACACACACACACACACATACACACTAAATAAATAAATAAATAAAAATAAAAAACAGTGCAGAGCAGACATTGAACCCGGACAAAGGCGAGCATCTTACACTGGCTGTGATGTGTTCATTTTGCCAGTATTTTATAGGAGCCACAGCCCCTGGTCAGACCCAGTCTGTCTTCCTGTTTATGGGGCTAAGTATGGGATATCGTGAGATCTATACCTGACTCTGACATCTAGTGAAGCCACTGAGCAGCAGCATCTAGGAGCACAGAAACTACTGTCAACCTCACTGATACACTGTTTTTCTCTGTTGACCTTGCTCCTTACACCACCAAAGTTGGGGGGAAAGCTTGTCCTTGCTTAGACTTCTTTAAAAATATATAGTTTTTATTGATTTCAGAGAGGAAGGGAGAGGGAGAGAAATGCCAATGATGAGAGAGAATCACTGATAGGCTGCCGCCTGCACACCCCACAAGGGGATCAATCCCGAAACCTGAGCATGTGCTCTGACAGGGAATGGAACCGTGACCTCCTGGTTTACAGGTTGCTGTGCAACCACTGAGCCACACCCGCCAGGCTGCTGAGCCATGTTTATTTCCTCTGCTCACAAGTACAGTTCATGTTGTACACCATACACCATACACCATGTTAGACCTGGCCCTGGGGAACCTTTTCCTTATCTTCCTACTGCTCCTCTCCTGCAGGCAGAAGGCTAGCCTCAAGAACATCAAGGTAGTGGAACCAGAACAGCAGCAAAGGGGTATGTAGTTCTAGAAAAAAGCCAGAGGGACCCGGGCTCGTGCTGCTAAGTGGCAGGCCAGTTGATTTAAGAGCAAATAACAGACCTAGGTTGCTGTGAGTCGGAGGGAGACTCATCGAAGTATTTTATCATTTTTGTAAGTGTGTTAAAATGCATTTTTTATGCTGAATAAGTGACCCTGGGAGTCCTGGATAAGATTATGTTTGACAACCCTTAGCAAGCACTGTATTATTAGTGGGACTTAAAAGCCAGTAATTTCCGCGTAATTACGGTATTACGTGGATGACATTTCAATACAAGCCTTTACGGCCTCTCCTAACATCCGTCTCGTGTCTGGATCAGGCAGGAATATCTCCACAGCCTGCAAGTTCTGGTTGTTGTTCTGTGAGCTGTTACAGAGCCTCGCATGTCTGGAACCCTTTGTAATCAATTATTAATCTCTCCCACGATCGCTCCCTGGTTACAGGAATTCTTGCTCTCCTTCTGGTTCTCATTGAAAAAGCTACATAACACTAATATTAATTTTGTACAATAACAGTCACCCATAATCCCCAGACCCTCATATAACTTTTCTTATTAGCGATCCTTTCCAGCTTTTGCCTTTATGAATACATATGTATTATGGCAACAGACCATATGCAAAATTTAATATTTCTAAGTTAGCACTGTGTCATGAAAATGACCTTTTTCCTATGTAATTTTGAGATGTAATTTTAATATTTAGCTGTGTTTATGCAAGTTAATGTACCATCATATCTAAAATAACTCCCCATTATTCATCATTAAAGGCTGTGTGCCGTCATTACAGTGAGGGCTGAAAGGAAGACGTTAGTGGAATGAATTTCTTGTTCACCTCCATCCCCTGCAGACCCTGGCACAGAACCTGGGAGGCAATAGGCATGAACAAATATTGAAAAAGTGAATTAACAAATGATACTTTTCCTTCTGATGACATTTCTTCAGGGTGAACTTTCAAGCATAAGAGAGATTACTGGGTCAAAGGTTCAAAGTTCGTCGCATGCACTTGAACATCGCTTTTTTAAATACTAATATCAGTTCTTTAACGCTTTCACTATTGTTATTATTACTTCACATTTTGGTCATCAAAATGGTGCCCTGGCATTGTCTTAATCTGCACAGTTCAACGTATACAGCATCACATTCCTAGTGGCTGTTCTACTTGCCTCTTTCTCCCAGGGGACATCTGGAGAGCAACCTGATCCAGCTCCAACCGGTATGTAGTTGATGCTCCATGAATATGAAGCCAATGATCCACAGAAAGCTGCCGGGACATCTACGTAAAAAGTGAGAAGAGTAGTGGTTAGCGCAAACGTTCCAACTCTGCTTTCCATGTCTCCTGGGACCAGGAGGGATAAGGTCGGTAAAATGGAGACCTGAATACCTCTATCTCGTAAAGTTCTGACGCTCTACTATAAATATGCATGAGCTAATAGAATTAAATGCCCAACTCAATGAAAACACTCGACAAAACCCTCGCTGTATCTGGGCCCATTGAGCGAAGAAGTCTGCCTGCTTCCTTTATAAAATCAAATGAACTTGCCCTGGCCGGTGTTCTCAGTGGTTAGAGCATCGGCCTGCACCCTGAAGGACCTCAGGTTTGATTCCCAGTCAAGGGTACATACCCGGGTTGCGGCTTTGCACTCTACCCCTGGTCGGGATGCGTGCAAGAGGCAACCGGTTGAGGATTAACAAAACAAACCAATGAGAACTGAGTGAGCCCATCATGTGTTACAAATATTAATTTGTTGACAGTTTTACCAAATTTCGGGAAAATTTTTCATATTGTGTACTTTTGAATTTTACTTTTTCTTATCAGTTTAGTATGTTTTTAAATGTTTTATGTATTTGAAATGGTCCCTCTGATTTAGTATTTTTTTCCAGCTTTATGCGTGAAGGTCTGGAGCAAATGTTCCTGATGACTGTACTCGGAGCATGCTTTAAGAACTGAACGTTAAAGTCTGTTAAACTCAGTGATGTAGCCAGTTTGTGTAGGTTCAGAGAATAAGGTGCAAACATAACTTGACTCTCCCCTTTCCCTCACTACTAACTCACAGGTAGTTACTTAAGCGATGTGCCACATACTGACCAATCCTGAGGGTTTGCATGCTAACTTCGGTGTCAGTGCCATGCTGCTTAATTGGGTTTGGTTGTATAATACATGCTAATATTTAATTGGATAAGGCCCTCTCCATGCCTCTCTCCAGCTTCTCAATAACACAATAACCTTACTTTGAAGTATCTTTTTATGAGTAATTTTTCTATTATAGTTGACATACGACATATCCGTTTCGGGTATACAGTATAGTGGTTAAACATTTGTATAGCTTACAAAGTGATTCCCCTCATAAGCTTAGTACCCACCTGACACTATACACCGTTACAATATCATTGACTCCATCCCCTGTGCTTATTACATCCCCATGACTGTTCTGTAACTACCAATCTGTACTTCTTCTTTTCTTTTAAATATATTTTATTGATATTTTACAGAGAGGAACTGAGAGGGAGAGGAATACAGAGTTAGAAACATCGATGAGAAACACTGATTCAGCTGCCTCCTACACACTCCCTACTGGGGCTGTGCCCCCAACCAAGGTACATGCCTTTGACCAGAATCAAACCCTTCAGTCCGCAGGCCGACGCTCTATCCACTGAGCCAAACCGGTTAGGACTAATCTATACTTCTTTTTTTTTTAAAAATATATATTTTATTGATTTTTTCACAGAGAGGAAGGGAGAGGGATAGAGAGTAGAAACATCAGTGAGAGAGAGAGAGACATCGATCAGCTGCCTCCTGCACACCTCCTACTGAGGATGTGCCCACAACCAAGGTACATGCCCTTGACCGGAATCAAACCTGGGACCCTTCGGTCCATAGGCCGAGGCTCTACCCACTGAGCCAAACCAGTTTCGGCCAATCTGTACTTCTTAATCCCTTCACCTTTTTACCTGAGCCTCTGTAGGCCTGGCCACCCTCTCCTCACTGCCTCCCTGCTCACACTGGTGTTTTCTTCTGTTTCACAAGTATCCCTCTGCTCAGATGCGCTGAGGAAAATAAAAAGGTGGACTTGGAGGGATAATGGAAAACAGCCCATTTTGTTGTGGATGTAAAGTTTACGTCAATGAGTCTGGCATCAAAGTCACCTGCCTGGTGACTTTGAAATCTGCAGGGTCTGAGCAGTCTCCTGGGTCCTTGTAGGAGTGATCCCGTGCATAACCACGTTTTATTTCCATATAGGAGTTTGTCCAATGTTTGTGTTGCCAAGAATTGCATCATAAAGGCAACTGATTCAATGGGTATAAAGATGCTTTGTGCTTTAGTTTCAGCCCGGAGAAACAACATGATGTGCCCTTTAGGAGAGGCACGCAGAGGTGTTTTATGGCTATGAATGAGCAGCTATGAAAACTTGACACCACTGAGCGGTCCCGTTTTAATCCCGTGGAGTGGCTATGTGAGCAACAACTTACTTTTCCTTGTTTTTCTGACACTGTTATTGGTACGAAACTTCCACCCATTCTTTCCACATTTGTTCCCAATGAGCAACGCTCAAAGCCGCTGAACAGAATTGCCTTGTGACCAGCCCAGTGGCCTTCCCTAGCTGGAACTGCTGGTTCCAAACGCTGATTGTCATATTACCAATACAACACCCAGTAACTCCGATCCCTCTCCAATAAATCAAGTCATTGACAAGTAGTGTTATGAAAAAAACATATGTAAAGGTAACACATAGTTTTAAACTTTTTCTCAATGTTTTCCAATGAGATTATATTGATTGATCAAGGAAGAACGAATCAGGAAGGAAGGAAGGAAGGAAGGAAGGAAGGAAGGAAGGAAGGAAGGAAGGAAGGAAGGAAGGAAGCAGGGGGAGAAGGGAAAGAGGGAAGGAAGGCAGACCCTCAGGGCTATATTAACAAAGTTGCATTGGTTGGGTGGCTTAAACAACAGAAATGTATTTTCTCACAGTTTCTGAGGTTAGAAGTTCAAGACCAAGGTGTCAGCAGGGTTGGTTCTTGTCAAGGACTGTGGGGAAGGTCTGTAACAGACCTCTCTCTGCTTGTCACCTCCCATATCTTCACACCGTCTTTTCTCTTTGTCTCTGTGTCCTAATCTCCTCGTCTAAGGACATCAATCTGATTAGGGCCCACCCTAAAGACCCCATTTTAATGTATTTGGTGTACCATTTAATAATATGGATTTAGTGTACCGGTTAATAATAAGGATTTGATGTACCATTTAATAATGCAGATTTGATGTACCATTTTAAAATGTGGATTTGATGTACCATTTAAAAATGTGGATTTGATGCCCTAACCAGTATGGCTCAGTGGATAGAAGGTTGGCCTGAGGATTTAAAGGTCCCAGGTTCAGTTCTGGTCAAGGGCATGTACCTTGGTTGCGGGCACATCCCCAGTAGGAAGTGTGCAGGAGGCAGCTGATCAATGTTTCTCTCTCATCCATGTTTCTAGCTCTCTATCCATCTCCCTTCCTCTCTGTAAAAAAAATCAACAAAATATATATATTTTTAAAAATTTAGCCAAAACCGGTTTGGCTCAGTGGATAGAGCGTCGGCCTGTGGACTGAAAGGTCTCGGGTTCGATTCCAGTCAAGGGCATGTATCCTGGTTGCAGGCACATCCCCAATACGGGGCATGCAAGAGGCGGCTGACCGATATCTCTCTCTCATTGATGTTTCTAACTCTCTATTCCTTTCCCTTCCTCTCTGTAAAAAATCAATAAAATATATTTTTAAAAAATTTTAAAATAAAAATGTGGATTTGAGATACCATTTAATAAAGCACACTTGGCGTACTGATAATGCACACCAAATTACCTCTTTAAAGACCCTACCTACAACAATTAGGAAGATGCTGAGAGTTAAGACTTCAACAAGTGATTTTAGGGGGGACATAATTCACCCTTAACAGTCCTTACCACCCATCAACTTGCAGTGAGAATTAGGAAATCTTTGAACAGTAAAAGGAAAAGAAATCACTCACTCAAATCAGAGTGAGGCATTCCTAATATTTTGACATTTTTCTTCCCCACTTTCATTTTTTGTAATGTGTAGTTTTGTTAACATGACTGAAATCATTCTATATACACAATTTTGATTCTAACTTTCGACAATTAATGTTATAAAATGAGCAGTTTACAGGTATTACACATTTACATTTTATGTTATTTTCTCTAAGTGTGGGGATCACAGTGAAAAGCATTTCATCATCTGATTCTATTTTTGCCATCAATTTGTTTCTATAACAAGAGATGACTTATTTATTGAATGTCTAAAACAACTAAAGAATGAGACTCTGCTTTTTTTCTTAACCAATATATTTTTTTATAAATCTGTGTATCTGTCCAATTTTTTCCTTCTGATCTTACATCTGCCTAGGTTTTTTATTTTATTTGTGCATACTGGTATTTATTGCTTTTAATAAGACATAACTCATTGCCTTTTTAAATTTTAATATCATGTAATATTTATATAAAGTTCATCTCTTTTATATTAGTTGTTTATTTACCCTTCTCATTTTAAAATGGTTCATTAATTATTTTTCTCTGTTTCCTTTGTTAGATTTACGAACGATCTATTTATTATGCTATGGTTTCCCAGATGTAGTCATGACATTTATTTTTTACTCCCAATATGTTTGTATATTTGTCTAAATCTGTTTCTTCTTTTATTTTTATTTACATCCTTTTAAATTCTCTTGAAATGTTTCTTCTTTGAAAATTCTAACTAAATTCACAGATTTTTCTCTAAAAGATTATCTTACATACTATACTCTCACCTACTCATGAGTTTTATAAAGAAATGAAGCAATTTTACTTTTGTTTTAAACATTCTGTCCTTATATTCTGAGTGAATTCCTTAAATAAGAAGTTATGCAGGAAGAGTGAGATTGTCAGGTGCTTTTATCTTTTCTCCTTTTTTTAATCCTCATCCAAGGATATTTTTCCCGTTGGTTTTTAGAAAGTGAAAAGGAAGGAGGAGGGGGAAGAAAGAAAGAGAGTTAATACATTTTTTCTTCTGTAGAATTGTTTTAAATATATATTTTTTAATTGATTTCAGGGAGAAAGGGAGAGGGAGAGAGAGATAGAAACATCAGTAATGAGAGAGAATCATGGATCAGCTGCCACCTGCACACCCCATACTGGGAACTGGGTCTGTGCCCTGACTAGGAATCAAACTGTGACCTCCTGGTTCATAGGTTGATGCTCAGTCACTGAGCCTGCCAGCTGGGCTAGAATAATTTCTTCAGATACAATTCTGGGACTAGGAATAGAGAGGCCAAAAACATAATCCCCTAACCGCCTTCTTGCAGACAGCGCATGCCCAAGTCCAGGGCGTACTCTTCGGAGGCTGACACTGGGAATGTCACTCCAAGGCCCACTGATTCACCTGCATGACCCTGAGCGGCAGCCCTGAGTGCATCCTGAAATGCCAGCCTGTTGCTAGGTCACATCTTAAGGATTAGCCCAAAAGAGTCTTAAGTATAAAACACCAGCCCTGGCGAGTTTTGCTAAGTGGTTAGAGCAGTGGTCGGCAAACCTCGGCTCACAAGCCACATGCGGCTCTTTGGCCCCTAGAGTGTGGCTCTTCCACAAAATGCCACAGCCTGGGCGAGTCTATTTTGAAGGAGTGGCATTAGAAGAAGTTTAAGTTTAAAAAATTTGGCTTTCCAAAGAAATGTCTATTGTTGTCCTGTTGATATTTGGCTCTGTGGACTGATGAGTTTGCCCACCACTGGGTTAGAGCATAGGCCCTCAGACTGAAAGGTCGGGTTCAATTCCCGGTCAAGGGCATGTGCCTTGGTTTCAGGCTCAATCCCAGGCAATGGTCGGGGCTCATGCAGGAGGTAACCAATCCATCTGTCTCTGGAGACACATCAGTGATTCTCTCTTTCTCTCAAATCAATAAAAATTTTTTTTAAAATGTACTTTTTTGAAAAGAGAGTGCTCAGCTTGGTGTTCCCGCCCTGATTTACTACGAGAAAATGTCTCTGACCTTGTCACCGGCTTCCCTGTCTTCTTCCTGCCACTTGGCATCTTAGTGTCCCTGTGCATTTCCCAAAACACACAATGCCAAGCCCCCCAACCAGTTAAATGCAGGCAGCACCCCGTGCAGAGGCAATTTCGTCTCCGCGGCCCACAGTGATAATCCAGGAGAAGGCTGGGGCGCCTGCCCTGGGGTGGAAATGGGCAGCAGGTGGTTTTCAGTCATTTCGACAGCACCTCGAGGAGCTGGCGCCTCTTTCTAAAGCGCAGCAGGAAAATTGCTCAGCTGTCACTCCATGCAGGCCACTTTGTAAGAATTTCCCTTAAAAGCTTGCCTAATTGATGACAAAGCCATCGGCTGCCTTTGACCACAGTTAGAGCATTAAAATAATATAACCGGTTACTTGATTTCCTGTAGCTGTTCCGAACGCAGTTTATGCTTTATTTCAAGAGGCCAGGTTACAGGCATGGCTGCCTCTACTATGCATGGCTTTAGGATTCTCTATATATAAAAGGCTAATATGCAAAGTGTCCCATCAGGAGTTTGACCGGAAGACCGGGAGTTCGGTCGCTTGCTATAACCACGAGGGGGCAGCGCGGAATGAAGGAAAGCCTCCGGGAGCAGTGGGCAGCAGGGGGGAGGAGGCCCCAGCCAGCAGCCAGAAGGCCCCAATCCACCCTGATTGCCAGCCAGGCCTAGAGACCCTATCTGTGCACGAATTCCATGCACTGGGCCTCTAGTTCATTATAAAGGAGATCCTCCAGATATGATCTGGGTTGATTCTCATTCTGATCCGAAGACCAGTATCCTGGTTAACATTAGTCCCCCAAAAGAAAGAAAATTCTATGTATAAAGAGAAAAGATTTTTTTTTAAATGTTGAATTCCATGCTACAGTAAAGACATTGGGGATCATTAGGCCAAGACATATCTGAAGTAAAGTGTAAACATTTGATTCTAGGCTGATTTATTCCTCTGAAAAACAAACCCACCATAAATGATAAACACCATGTCTGGACTCCGGTAAAATCCCAAACCCTGTTATTTAGAACTGATTGGGAGCTCTGTGTGTGTTGATTTTGAGTGCACTCCAAAAAGAATCATTTGCAGAAATAATCACTTTTTCAGTTTACAGATTCGATGCAGTTGGTTGCCTCATGTAACCCCTGAGTTCTCTCTCTTCTGTGGTTTTCATCAATTTTATACTTAATACCTGTTACTAAAATGGAAAAATTTTTCCAAATATGATCTAGAGCTATGGCATTGATTTTAATGAGAAGAAGCACATCTTACAGCTATGTGAATAATGCATTCAGAAGTTTCCTGAAGGTCTGAACCTTTTTTGTATTCCTCTCCGCTGCCCGACGTCCAGTCCTTCGACCTTGACCCACTGGGGCTAGAGATACACGTGCAGGCAGGCCTCTCCCCCGTCTATAACACCTGGATCATCGAGTTTCCAGGAGCAGAAACCCCGGAGCACGTCAGAGCCAATTATCCAAACGGACCAGCCAATCTGAGCAGATGAGACACAAGTTAGTGATGAGGACACTTTAAAGGCCAATGTTTGGGTAACCACGAAGAAGTCCGATTGCTAATCCTATGTTCATACAGTGGTACCTCGAGATACGAGTTTAATTTGTTCTGTAACCTTGAGGCATGGGAAACTATGAGATGCTCGAGTCGCGGTAAACTGGTGGGTCGTGTGCAGCCGGCAGATCCTCGAGATGACTCCTATCTCAAATGTTGCTCGTATTTCAAAGCAAAAATCCCTCGCTTAACGGCTCATATCTCAAAGATCTCGTATGTTAGGGCAGTCGTATCTCGAGATACCACTGTATGTTTACTTTTGTAAGAAACTGCCAGACTATCTTCCGAAGTGGCTGCACCAGTCTGCATCCCACCAGCGATGGATGGAGTCCCTGCTGCTCCACGTGCTCGCCAGCACTGGGCGAGGTCTGTGTTCTTAGTACATTTTCTTTCAGTACCAGAGGCCCGACGCACAGGATTCACACAAGGGGCTCAGCCCCCACAGCGGCAGAGGCGGCGGGGGCCTCTGCCTCGGCCCCTGCCAGCCACAGGGGCCACCTCTACCGTGGCTTCATCCAGAAGGTTGTCCTGAAGGACGTCTGGTCTAATTAGCATATTGTGCTTTTATTATTATAGGTGTGTCTCATGCAAGACATGGGACACACTTGGACAGAAAAAAAATGGCATTTGTTTACATGAAATTCAAATTTACCTGGGAATCCTGTACTTTATCTGACACCCACACTCCTGGGGGACAGAAGTCGGTGCTGACCTCCTGCCCTATGACCCGCTCCCCATCTTAGGGTCCAGAGGAACCAGCAGCCTGCAGGCATGGCCCGTTTGCTCAGTCAATGTGCAGTGAGATCGGTGGGTAAATTGGACATTGTGGAAATTCATAATCAGACGCTACATACAAACACCATGAGATAAATTACCCGTATTAGCTTTTACTTAAACTATAATTGAACATGTGAATAGAAAATTAGTGTAATGTATTGATACCATCTGGTGCTCCAGTTTTATTCCCCTTTTTTTTTCATCTGTGTTAATTTAAACAAGATTGAATTTTCCTTCCACATGGGGTTTTGTTTCATTAATTACTCTGTTTTCACTCGGAGACCATTGTATTGACCATGATCCTAGGTGGAGCTAATAATTTGTAGGTAATAGAATAAGCCAATGTGCTTACCAATTACACACATGCCAAGACTCGATAGTTTTCCTCCATACCAGGACTGAGTAATTGCCAGCAGTACACTGCCTTCCCCAGAAACGCCTGTCAATAGATTGGAATTCTTTCACTCATGTATCTGCCTGCTACCTGCCAGGGACTCGCTGAGTCCTAAGGACAGAATGAGATAGAGACACAGGTGGTCCCAGCAGCGATGGCATCTCAGACGGGTGAGAGACTCAGGCCCATAAGCGGATAAGGACAGTGCGATTCACTAAGACTCGATTACGGTGCTCTGGGGACGCGCGGAAAGGAGTCCCTAATATGATAAAAAGGAGAAAAGTGAGTAGAGAGATAAATGAGCAAAGGAGAGGCAGTCAGAGCAAATGAGCCACGCGGCCAGAGGAAAAGGCTTTTAACGCGATTCCTGGCTCCATTGTTCAGCTGAGTGCCTCAGGCGTGTACAGACCCTGGTTTAAGCGGCACATTCAGAGATTTTCGTACACACACTTAACGTTTCTGCCTGAAACTTGTGTTGCTATGGTGTTATCTCTGTAAGACAAAGAAAGGCTGCGAAATGTCCCAGGGTAAAGGAGGCTAGCGGTGTCACTGAGCACAAAGCCTGGCCCTGAGCCACATCCCAGAGTGGAGGGAGAGGCGGTGAAGACCAGAACTGGGTCAACTGACAGAACAGGGCCAGGAGCAGTGGGTTAAGCTATTGCATCCTGTTACGTTCAGGAAGCTGCTAACTGGGCTGTGTTATACAATAGCCTTGTTCTTGGGAAATACAGACTGAGGTGTTCACGTGTGCAAGACCATGATATACGTGGCTTATCTTCAAGTGCACATGCCTGGGTTGTGGGCTCGATCCCCGGGTGAGGCGTGCAGGTGGCGGCTGATCAATGTTGCTCTCGATGCATATTTTAACATATCTGTGTGTGTACATATGGAGAGAGAGCACAAATGACAAATGATGAAGGAAATAAGGTAAAATGTTAACAATAGCTGAAACATGGCACCTATGTTCGCAGGATTCTTTTCTTTAATGAGTTTTCCATTGATTTTAAGAGAAAGAAGGAGGGAGAGGGAGAGAGATAATGTGTTGTCCCCTTAGTCAGGGACTTGCAAGAAATGTTGTTGTTTTGAAATGCAAATTTATCTGGATATCTATAGTATATCTACATTGTATCCTATATTATGGCAAGCTTCCCAGTAGATTCTCAACAAGCATTTGTTGCATTTACACTAATAAAAGAGAAATATGTAAATTGACCGTACCTCCATGATGCCCACCAGCCAATCAGGAGGGAACATGCAAATTAGCAGAACAAAGATGTCGGTGGCCCCACCCCCAGCCACTCAGGCACAGAACCACCAGGTGGGGCAGGACACCTGCTAGGAGGGGTGGGCAGGGGGCAGAGGGAGCTACAGGAATGGCACTCTGGCTGGAGAGAAGTGAAGCCTGCTGACTGTAGCCGGAGTCAGCGAAGACGGAAGGCGGCAGCCAGAAGGAAGGCCTGGGTCCCGGGTGCCAGAGGAAAACTGGTGCTGGCAGCCAGGTGAAGGAAGGCCTATTGCACGAATCTTCGTGCAACGGGCCTCTAGTTTATGAATAAAATAAGAAAGGAATAAAGCTTACCAAGTGCTTACTCCATCCTTTCCATCTCACTGCCCTCTCCCACAGGTGTGTACGAGACTGATGCACAAGCCCTTTTTCCTTGTGGTTTCTAGGGACGTCACCTGTGCCCCAGGGGGGAGCTCTCCTAACAGAGTCAGAGAATACAAAAGGTGAAGGTTTACATGTATGAGGAGAAAACTTCAAGGACTCACTGCTCAGCCAATGCTTTCTCTTCTGTCTAGTCTAGACATGAGCAACTGGGAGCAGGGGGAGGGGACTGTTTTTCCTGAAAAGAGGGGCTTCTTTTCCCACCTGGCTGGACACTGGGTCCAGAGGACCAGGAGGGCTCCCAGGGAGACTGGGGAATCCAAAACTTGAGGACCCCTCTGTCCTCTTTCTGCCCTGCTCTGTGGGAGCCTGGATTCACCAGCCAATGCACACCGGCGTTCATTTTTGCTCCAGGTTTGCAGCTTGGTTGTGGCGGCTCTGTGTCAGGCTGTGGGCCTCTGTGCTGCAGTGGCTTTGAGAGTTGTTCTCTGTCTTTTGCAGGCATTGCTGAGAGCTCTCAGGCATCAGCTTCTGGACTTGGCTATGCCAAAACCAGGAGGGAAACTTCATGGGTGAACGAAGCCACTTTCCCTGTAAGAGCATGGTAAGGTACTCCCAACCCAGACCAGTGGAGTCCAGAAGAGTGTCTCTCCGAAGCGGCTTTGAGAACACACAGTTTGCCACCTCCAGGCAGCCCCCCGGGAGTGCTGCTGAGGAAGGGGGAGGCCGGGGCAGTTGCTGGCTCTGAGGCTGGCGGGTGAGAGGCTGCCAGTGGACTCCGGCTGCAGCTTTCCAGTTTGACTGCCTCCATTAACACTCCATGTCTCATGGCTCTGCGCTGGCCTTGGTCAGCCGCTGAGTCAGTAGGGGGAGTGTTTAATTACCATCACTGCGATGCTGTGGAAATGAGAGATCAGGAAGCCGGCCAAGCTCCCCAGCCCTTCTCCCTCGCTGGTCCTTGTGCGCAGCCTGCCAGGCTGGGGCCGGTGACCCTCCCTCTGTCCTCTCTCACCGGGCAGATGGCACAATTGAGCTTCGAACATCAAGAGGGTGGCGCTGGAGCGTTTGGCAGCTGTGCCCCGGGATGGAGGGCACAGCTTCGGTTCCATTTGCAAATCATTGCGGGGAGGCTGGCGGCAACAGCTAGCAGTGGAGTTGTGTTGTTACTGGATGACATGGAACCTGCTTCCCAGGGCGAGGTGCCCAGGGGGTGTGGAGGATGGAGAAGCAAAGGACCCTTTTTCTGCAGAGTCTGAGCTGCGGTCACGGCCCAGACTCGCCTGCTGAGGTCTCTGGGAAGCGGGGCTACGCAGGTGGTCCAGGCCCACATCGCAGTCCTTCTCGCTTCCTAAGCCCAAACCAAGAATCTGGGGGTTGGTGGGCCCCAGTGCGGAGCACACGGCAGAGAGGAGAGTGCTGCTTGCGTGTGGCCTGGCAGAGACACAGGGCTGGAGAGGTGCTCGGGGTGCCAGCCTGCTCCGGCCACTACGGTCACTGAATGAGCTGAGACGGAGCAGAGGAGGGACCCCCCAGCTCGTCACCTTACAACCTGGGGACACAGGGACCCCCAGAGCTGTGGACTCCCCCCAGGATACGGGCTCATGAAGAAAAGGGGGAGTGAAGGGCAAGGGGCTCCAGTGCAGTTACATGGACACTTTTGTGCATTTCTAATTCCTTACTTTATTGTTAAATTGCTTCTCAAGTCTCGCCAGCCTCAGTACTTCACACGGACGACACTGAGTGGCCACATTATTATGATCTCTTTACGCATAATAATCTGGCCACTCAGTGTGTGTGTGTGCGTGCTGCACTAGCCCCCAAATTCATGCACTGGGCCTCTAATATATATATAACATATAATATATAACATATAATATATAACATATAACATATAACATATAACATATAACATATAACATATAACATATAATATATAATATATATGTGTTATATATATTACATATATATATTATATTACATATAATATATGTGTGTGTATATATATATATATATTAGAGGCCCAGTGCATAGGTGGGGTCCGGCCAGCCTGGACAGGGGGAGGAGACATGGGCGGTTGGCTGGCCTTCCTCCTGGTGGAACTCCTGGTCAAGGAGACAATTTGCATTTTAGCTTTTTATTGTATAGAGTATACACTGAGTGGCCAGATTATTATGCGTTCAGAGGTCATCATCATCTGGCCACTCAGTGTATTTCCAGGAGGGTCTGTCCTCGGATACCCCGCTTCTCCTCCCAAACCCACTTGTGCAACCTGGCTGAGTAGCAGTGCTGAGAAATGAGAAGAAGTGGCTTTGTGGGGAGGAGACAGTCCTGTGCAAAGAGTATGGGCGTTGAGCACCGTGCCCACTCTCGCAGCTGTGAGTGGATTTGCGGAGAAGCCCCTCACTGATGCTCGGGTTCAAGAGGACAAGGGTCTCAAGGTCTGGCCTGTTCCTGCTACATGTTGTCTTGCTAAAGGCTAAGATGCAGCTGCAAACAGGATGAGCTTGACAGTCACTCCACCAGATAAGTGTAACCCACTGCAAAGGGGAAATCAACGTGTAACTGACCACACAGTACACAGAAGCCATGGGTAAGCTTCCCTTCCCGGGGACAGGGCTGTCTGCACCTGCTGCAGCTAAACAAGGCCACCTTGTGATGACAACCACGTCTCATTCTGGGACAGAGCACACAAGGTGGCGAGCCCTGCACGGCCACTCCCCGAGCCAATCTGTCCCCAACATGCGACACACTACCAACCATCTATGAAAATGAGACTTGAATCCTATCTGGCTTTGCTCAGTGGTTAGAGCATCAGAGGGCACACCATAGGGTCTTGGCGTCGATTCTTGGGCAGGAGCATGGGCTTCCCCTGCAGGCTCGGTCCCCAGCTGCAGGAGGCAACCAATCCATGTATCTCTCTCAAATCGATGTTTCTCTCAGCCTCTCCCCCACCCTTCCACTCTATCTCAAAGCAGGGGTAAAATATCCTCAGGCAAGTGAGGATTAAAATACAGTAAGACTTGTGACTTTGCAATGATGCCCATGTGACATGTGCTTAGCAGAGTGTCAGCTGTTTCACCACTGAAGGTGAATACAGGTCAAGGTGTTCGCTGCCCAGGAATTGGGCTGCACACGCCACAGACATGTGCTTTTCGGAGATTCTCTGTGAGCTGTGTCCATTGCCACTTGGCCTTCTTCCCCCTGACAATATCCATCTCACTTCCAATGGTTCCTCCTAGTGCCGACTCCCCTGCCTACAGTGTCTTCTAGTCACCACTGCATCCTCAGGCCTCAATAAAGAGTTCTGCATGTTGTTCACATCACCAGGGAGGTGGGGGAGAGCCTATGGCTTTTTAGAAAGACCAGCAAGATTCCCAGCTCTCTAACCTTTCGGTGCCTTAGCTTCCTCATCTGTTAGCTTCCTCGTCTGAAAAATGGGCACATTATTCTAACTTTGAAGGATAATCATGAGGATCAAACTAACATTCACCCCCTAGTCGGTTTGGCTCACTGGATAGAGAGAGTGTCAGCCTGCGGACTGAAGGGTTCCGGATTGGATTCTGATCAAGCGCACATGCCAGGGTTGTGGGCTCGATCCCCAGTAGGAGGCATGCAGGAGGCAGCCAATCAATGATTCTCTCTCATCATTGATGTTTCTATCTCTCTCCCTCTCTCTCCCCTCCTCTCTGAAATCAATAAAGAAATATATATATATATAACCTGACATTCACTATGTCACTTTTGACTCATTGTTTTTACTCTCAATCCAGCTATTTACAGTGTGCATATTTTTCTCACTCTGTCCTTCCAGAGTGGTATCTATAATAATAAAAGCATAATATGCTAACCAGACCATACACCCTTTCGGACATCATTCCAGATGACCTTCCAGACAAAGCCAGGGCTGTGAGGGAGGCCCGGGTCCCGGGTGCCAGGGGGAAGCTGATGCCAGCAGCCGGGGGAAGGAAGGCCCACTCTTGCACGAACTTCCTGCATGGGCCTCCGGTAACCAATAAAATGGTTTCCCCAGCATCTCAACTTATTGGATAAAACCCCCAGGGTTTCATCTGGTTAAGACCAATATTTTATCTGTTTAGCATCTGCAAGACATTGACAAGTGTACTTCCATCTGCTTTTTATTCATCACCATAGGGGGGAAATCTCATAGCCCTGTGATTTCAGCTTACTTTATTTATCCTGAACTGAAATAAGTAAATAAAAATAGCAAATGGGAAACTAAATCACAGCCACAACACAGCAACTGCCTCTGGATGCCCCGTGTTTGGACATATCGATGTTTTGTATAAGTCTTAACTGCTTCTTCTTTTAAGTGAAATTACAAATAAATGCCATACTTCCCAAGCGGAAACGAGGCAATTTCTCCCCACTATTCAGTGCTGGGGGAAACCGTGCAGTCAGAGTTCCTCGGGAGAAAATGAGCCAATCTTAACAAGCAGAAACCTAGACGCATGTCACTTTGTCCACAATCCGCAAGACTTGGCTCAAAGCGTTAATGCTTTTAATTCCCATCTGAGTAGAACGGGAACAAGCAATTAGTGGTCCATTTCCTGTTGTCAGGGTTTGCGCAGGGGCCAAGCAATGGAGGGGTGTTATTCTGACTCCAGAGACAGTTCCCACAGAGGAGAGAGCTTTGCCCACGTGAGCAGCACTTTCTTCTTGTGGCTTGTTATTCCTTGAAGTCAGAGGCGTGTCAGAGCGTAGGATGCTGAAAGGAAGGCAAGGGTCCTTACTTCGGTTCCAGGCACTCAGCCTCGGCCAAAGCTCTCCCTCCATCAGTGGTGAGAAGACGGGATGAAGACCGATGTTTTTGTGCCTCTTACGGTGTGGGTATGTTTCCACAATGGACGTGCACTTCCGCTGGCAGGACAGGATGAAGGGTTATCTGGACTCATGTCTATTTTGCCAAAGCCTCCCACAGGAATCACCACTCTTTCCGGCTCTCAGTTCCCCGACTATACGATGAAAGACTCGGAGGAGAGGCTCTGTATGTGTGTCAAGATCTATGCTTCCCTACGCTGCCATAAAAAGAAGGAATTCCTACCATTTGCAGCGACCTGAATGGAACTGGAGAGCATTATGCTAAGTGAAATAAGCCCGTCAGTGAAAGAAAAACACCACATGATCTCACTCATTTACGGATAATAAAGAACATTATAAACTGATGAACAAAAAGATAGATACAGAGGCAGTAAAGCATCAGACTGTCAAATTACAGCGGGAAGATTAGGGAGAGGTGGGGTAGATAAGAGATAAACCAAAGGACTAGTATGCATGCATATAAGCATAACCAATGAACACAAGACACTGGGGGGAGGGGGTTAGGGTATGCCTGGGAGGGGGAGGGGAATGGGAAGATATGTATACATGTAATACATTAATAAAAAAAAATTTTAAATCTTTGAAAATATAATCACTGCCAAATTTAAAAAAAAGAAAAAAAAAGATCTATGCTTCTGCAGTTCCAGGAAGCAACATTTCCACTGGCCAAGCATATTTTCCCGATAATTCTCTCATTGGTGATGAAAAAATGATCTTTATATTTTTACTGATTTCAGAGAGGAAGAGAGAGCAATATTAGTGATGAAAGGGAATCACTGAACAACTGCCTCCTGCATGCCCCCTACCGGAGATCAAGCCAGCAACAGGGCATGTGCCCTGACCTGGGGTCAAACTGTGACCAACCATTGAGCCACACCGGCCGGCATTTTTTGACTTTTAAATGTGGCGAGGAAAAGATGAAAGTCAGTGACTTCAAAAACCTGGTTGTGCATGAAGATTGTCTAGAGAGATATTTTATTTTTCATTAAACTTTTACTGAAGTATGACTCACACTCGTGCAGAAAAGTATACCAACTGGTGTGTTTTCACAAAGCGAGCACAGCCCCGTACCCAGGTGGATGAGAAACCGCACACCGCCGGCTCCCAGGGAGCCTGCAAAGCCCAGATCCGCAGGCCCGGGTGGACCACCGAGTCAGAAGCGATCGGGGATGAGCCAGGATCATTATCTCTAACAGGCTCCCTGCGGACGCTGCCACTCGCAGACCTCGGAGGCAGACATCGTTAATTTGTTTCTGTTATCACATAAACAGAGAGGCCTCCGATCATCGCCATGGGTAGGACTCGAACTGCATCAGCGTGTCTGCCTGTGGGAAATCTTGTCAACCGGGAATCACCCTCCCACAGGAAGAGGCTCGGCCCCAGGCCAGACATTCTGCTCAGAGCCTCCTGTGCATCCTTCCTCATCCCCATGATGACCTGCCACGCTTGTGTTAAACTCCGGCTTTAGAGACGGTGTCGCCAAAGCTCAGAAGCGTCCAACGAAGTACATGAAATCACAGTGTTGGGTTTAAAAGTTGATCAGATGCAAAAACCTACAGTCTTTCCATCCACTTGTCCCACAGACTCCACCCCAAGATTAAAACCTGTTCCAACACCACCAACAAACGACCGCTGAATACACGCCCGAGTGAGCGATGGCTGACACAGGTGGGGGTTCGCTGTATTTTCCAATCATGGCCTCAGTTCCAGCACAGGTTAATCCTCGCTGTTCTGTGGAGTTTCTATATAAAAGTTCCATAACTATATCTTTTTCTGTTTTTTTTTTTTTTTTTTTGAGATCAGATAAAGGTGTTTCTCCATTCACAGGATTTGTAGAGGAATGCCTTCACTCTGGAAATGCAGTTTTGGTCAGATGGAAGGGTGAGGCGCTGCACGTATTCTTTCATTGATTGGAACGTTTGTTATAACGGTTCTCGTTGGAGAAAATGTTAGCTATCTTTTGGGGCTTAAAAGGGTTACAAAAATGCTCCCCCACACACACTTAGTTGTGTCTAATTTTGTGGTTAACTGTAAATGCAAATAGAATCACTATTCCATAAAATCCTCGAAATTCACAATAGACTCTCCTCCCATGGATTCCCCTCCCCCATCCCTTTGTTTTATTGTATCATTCTTTTCGTTTTCTTATTTTGGGGCTGGAGATTAGTACCTTCCATCTGATAGGCATACTATTTTTTATTGTTGTTAATCCTCTCCCGAGGATATTTTCCCATTGATTTTTAGAGAGTGAAAGGGAGGGAGAGTCACAGAGAGAGAAACATCGATGTGAGAGATTGACTGCATCCAGCACACGCCCAAACCAAGGGCAGGGATCGAGCTTGCAACCGAGGTACATGCCCTTGACCAGAACTGAACCCAGGACCCTTCAGTCCAAGGGCCGATGCAAAGTGTGACTGTGAATAGAAATGTCAAAGGTGGAAAGCTGCTGCTTGTCCTATGAGGGAGGGGATCTGTTGGTAGAGGCCAGGGATACTGCTAAACATCCGAGAATCCACAAGGCAGCCCCTAAACCCCCAGCAAAGAGCCACCCGGTCTCAAATACCAATGGTGCCCAGCCTGAGAGAGTCTCGTTTAGGAAACAGTGAGAAATCTCACGCAGAGACCAGATTTTCTGGGAAAGCAACGGGAAAGACTCAGCTATTTCTCCTTGGATTGAATAACCTGGTACTGAGGAGGTCATATATCTGGCCGGGCTTGCTTAGCTGCTAAGTCAGTCCCCCTCGGGGCTGGACTGGAAAATGAAGCTAAGAGGAGCCGCTTCCTCTTCAGGGCTCGGGTTATTAAGTCTTTCTAATCTCCTCTACCCCAGCCGTCTCCCTCCCAACCAACCGCCTCGGAGGGCGGCATTTGCTATTCTAATGAGAAATAACACACAAGCTAAAAAATGAGAGCAATGCAAAAATCATCTCTTGAGCAAAGTTAATTTAGGTGTATAAAATCTCAATGGAAATATCCCTTTTTTTTTTTTTTTTTTTTTTTTAGAACTCTAGCTTGGAATACATGTGGCTGCCATGGTGTCCCTAGGAGCCAGTTGCTAAGGAAACCATAAGCCAACCCACAGCTGATGCGCTCCATCCCTATGGAATTCCATTATGGCCCATCAGTCATTCTGAGGCTTAGAGACACCAAGGCGACCACAGTGACGACTCTATCTGTTTATCCCAGGGGAATAGTTTCAAGAAATAGACTGACCCAATGCCATCAGATTATCTAATGACCCTCCTGGTAATGAGACAGAAAATGGATAGCACTCACAGAAATGCTCTGTTGGAATACACTTCCGAATTCTTAATATGGTGATTATAAAACATGCAAAGTATACTTTCCAATAGGTTTCAAGACTATAATCATAATAATAATAATAATAATAATAATAATGGGCAAGGCCAATTATATACTGCATAGAAGTGGCTATTGTGTGGGGCACAATGCATGAACTTAAATATAAATCCTTGCATAGTTGCTTAAAAACTGGTTTGAAAAATCCCATGTAACTCTTCCATAGTGTGCCAGGCACAAGACATGGTCTGTGTGTGTGTATCTGTATGTGTCTGTGCATATTTCTCTTAGTATGATGACACTGGGAATACTGTAACAATGGCCAGGGAGGGTTGTCAGTCAAGATGAACAAGACGACCATGTGTAGAAGGAACAGTTGTCAGGAACTGGAATGGAAAAACCTGTTTGGCTTCCTCAGAGAGAAGAAGATGGAGGGC
>PVJN01014657.1:0-44985 GCA_004026805.1 Lasiurus borealis | reverse complement strand
AAGAGAAAAACAGTTAGTTACCTACAAGGATGCACCTATAGGATTTCAGCTGATTTCTCAACAGAAACTATGCAGGCCAGAAGGGAGTGGCAAGAAATATTCAAAGTGATGAATAGCCAGAACCTACAACCAAGATTATTCTATCTAGCAAAGCTATCATTCAGAATAGAAGGGCAGATAAAGAGCTTCACTGATAAGAAAAAACTAAAGGAGTTCATCAACACCAAACCTGTATTATATGAAATGCTGAAAGGTACTCTTTAAGAAAAGGGAGAAGAAGAAAAAGGTAAAGACAAAAATTAGGAACAACAAATACATATCTATCAACAAGTGAATTAAAAATCTGATAAACAGAATAAACTGGTTACTATAATAAAAGCCATAGAAAGGGAGTGGACTGACAATTCTCAGGGGTAAAGGGGTGAGGGGGGTGCAGGGAGAGACTGGATGAGGGCAATGGAGGGTAGGTAGGTACGGGCATTAGGGAGGGGTGGGAGCTGGGTAGAGGGGAGCTATGGGAGGAAAAAGAGGAACAGTTGTAATAATCTGAAAAATAAAAATTTATTAAAATTTATTAAAAATAAATAAAATAAAAAGAGTGGAAGAGAGAGAGAAAGACAGAGAAACATTGATGTGAGAGAAATACAATGATTGATTGTCTCCTGCACAACCAGGGCCTGGTCCAGGAAGGTGCCCGCAATTGCAGTATATGCCCTTGAGAATCAAATCTAGGACCCTTTCAGTCCACAGGTCAATGCTCTATCCACTGAGCCAAATCAGCTAGGGCGCTTAGACTTCACTTTTAGAAAATAAAGTAATACCAACTGGAAAAAAAAAAAATACCAACTGAGTTTCATGTCATTTTATAGGGGAAAATTATATAACAAACAATCATGAAGCTGGCAAGAAAAAATAATTCAATTAGTAATATTTGACAAGCGAAAACAAAGCTTGATTATAATGACAGAAAACTTTCATTTCTGTGATATTCATGTACACACACAGACACACACACACACACATATATACATATATATATACACACATATACATATATATAAACACACACATACATACAAGGTCAGACAAAAGTGGGTTTGAAAAATAGTACAATAATTAATAAATGATAAACCCTGTATTTCATTATACTCAAAACTATAAACCTACTTTTGCTCTACCCTGTATATATACTGTGAACTTTGTGTGCTCTCTCTCTTTCTTTGAGTCAGAAATAATAACAAAGCTGAAGCCGGTTTGGCTCAGTGAATAGAGTTATCCATCTGTGGACTGAAAGGTCCCAGGTTTGATTCCAGTCAAGGGCATGTACCTTGGTTTCGTGCACATCCCCAGTAGGAGGCATGCAGGAGGCGGCTGATCTATGTCTCTCTCTCATTGATGTTTCTAACTCTCTATCCCTCACCCTTCCTCTCTGTAAAAAATCAATAAAAAATATATATTAAAAAAAAAAGAAAGAAACAATAACAAAACTACTAACTCCATGTAATGTTTTCAGACTATAAATTTCCTCATTGATTGATTTTGAAAAACCTTTTCAGATAATAAGTAAGATTCACATAAAGACAATAAACAGGAAAGATATTAAATCGGTATCTCCTTGTTTTTAGTCTTTATACTACTTTTGATACTATATCATGCCCTAGCTGGTTTGGCTCAATGGATAGAGCATCAGACTATGGCTTGAAGGGTCTTGGGTTCAATCTGGTCAAAAGCACATGCCCTGGTTGCAGGCTCAATCCCCAGTAGGGGATATGTAGGATGCAGCTGATCAATGATTCTCTCTCATCATTCATGTTTCTCTCTCCCTTTCTTTCTCTGAAATCAATAAAAATACCTTTTTTAAAAAATATTAAGTCATGCTCATATTGTTCCTAAAATATATTAAGTTAGTTTCTCATCCTTTCCTAAACTAGTCCAAAGCATACATTTTCCCACAGGGTTATGGCCATACCCTATGTCTCCATCAGTTTGGACTGCTATAACAGAAATACCATAATCTGTGTGGCTTAAAAAGCAAACAGTCCTTTCTCACAGTTCTCAAGTCTGGGAAATTTAAGATCAAGGTGCAGGCAGATCCGGTGTCTAGTGAGAGCCCACTTCCTGACTTGTGGAAGGCTTTCTTCTCACATTATCTTCATGTAGTGGACAGCAGAAAGAGGGAGCAAGCCCTCTTCTTATAAAGAGCACTAATCCCATTCATGAGAGTTCTACCCTCACAACCTATTCACCTCCCAAAGACCCCCCACCTAATATCACATTGGGAGTCAGGATTTGAACATATGAAGTTGGGAGGAACACAAACATTATTCAGTTCATCATGCCCTACGTTATTTTTACTGCAGGCTACCTGAAAGGGGGGCTAAGGTCACTGAGGGGCCTAGCATCATGGAGATGTGCCAGACCTGCTTGGTGAGTTTCTGCCAAGCTGGGAAGTTGACATCTTTCATCTTGTCCCCTTGATGTCCACTTGTGCCTGTTTGTTTCTCTGGTGAGAGATCTTCCTCAGACCTCAACAGAGGCTGACAATATTCTTTGCAGGAGGTCACACTGTACTGTGAGGGGTCACTAATTCTTCTGCTACCTGAGCCATCCCAGGTGATAGCCACTCCAGACCCTGTAATGTCACCCCTGGAGAGAGTGAGATTCAAGTGCACTTCAGAGCCAAATAACATACTGCTTAGCTTTGCTTGGGCATTCTAAGTAGTGTCTGAACAGCTCCGTTAGGCTCACCCACTCTGGGCAATGGGGATTGATTTGATGGAGAACCACACCCTGAACCACAGCTCCCAGGGGGTGGTTTGTAGCAATAGTCCAGAGGTAGTGACTGTTCCCAGAAGCCAGAGTCCCTGTGGGCAGTCTCCATGGGGAGGGCTTTCCTTCTGCCATAAACATTTTTGTAATTCTTTAATTTCTTCCAATTTGGGGAGGAATTTTCATTCATCATTTTGTTTTTTGAAAAGTAATGAAGAAGACATCTTTCAATGTTTATAAATACTGGTTCTCAGATACCTAATGAGGATTTTGAAGGTAGTTGTTCAGTTGATTTCATAAATCCCATGAGAGAGTGATCAGAAGTGAACTGACACTAGAGGTGTGTCTCCAAATTTGTTTTGAACTTGTCATTTTCCAAGCTCCTGGGAGACATGGCGATTTTAGCCACAACAATATATAGACAGGAAAGCAGTTCATTTAGGTCACAGTCACCAGATCATTTCCAAGTAAGGCAGTGTAAATCACCATGTTTTTCAGACATTCATTGACTTTCTATACCAAAGGAATAGGGTGTGTGTGTGTGTGTGTGTGTGTGTGTGTGTGTGTTTCTAACAAGTTCAAATGAGCAGCCATGAGTTTTCTTGATCACCCTCTTAAAGCGTACATCTTTTCCAGTGTCTGACAGTTAACCTGCAGCTTCTCCTCCGCACTAATTGCCACATTGCAAGAAGTTTGGGTTCCCTTATCCTTTTAATAAACTTATTTCCAACTTTCTCTTCACTTAATCATTTTCTGCACCTCTGGCTATCTGTGCTACTTGACCACACCCTACCCCAGCTATAAAATATGATCTGCAGGATATACTGCTAGTTGTAGATTCCGAATCAAATTATGCCAGTTTACATATTACAATTATTCAAAGTCTAGAAAGAAGTTTCTAGAACATATTACAAAATAGCAAATGACAAGATCCCTACCCGGAGGGGCTTACGATTTAGGTATCTAGGTCAGACAAAAACTAGAGTGGCTAACAAGCAATGAGTGCAGAATGTTGAGGAGGTTAACGGTAGAAAGAGACTACTGGTCATATAAATCACAGCCACCTTTTCTATAAATAATATAAGAAGAAAGCATAGAGAAGAAAAAGATGTATATGTATAAAAAGGAAAAAATATTCCCCAAAGCCAACACAAGAGTAATAAAAACTGAAAAATCAAGCTGGATTTCAGACTGTGCAGAGCCTGAACGAGAACAAAATCATGGAACTCAATTTAGGAAAAGTTAAAGAAGCATGTCATGGAAAAGAGTGACAGGATCTTATTGGGGGGCGGGTGAATTATAAGGGGGGGAGAGGAAAGGTAGCATGCCTGACACAGATGGATTTTAATGTAAAAATTTAGAAGCTGAAAATTCATAGCTTGAATAGATTTAAAACTGCTTTTGCCTCACTATAGCACAATATGATTTTAGATAACTTTTGCCTATATGTCATAAATTGTGGTATATATCTAAGGCAACAAGGAAACATCAGTGAAATCAAAGCCACATAAGATATACAATTATATCCTATTGGTTGTACAAACAATTCATTGGTAATTAGAAGACATTTCCTCGTTTGGATTTTGTTTTAAAACTTTTTAAAAATTGCTCTACAGCAGGCAAAACATTTTAGCTTAGAAATTTAGATGTTTTTTCTCTTTCATAGAGGAAAAATTTCAGGCTTTGGTACTTAGTTTCTTTCTCTCCTTTTTTGTTTTGTTTAAATTTAAATTAACCCATACTAACATTGACAGGAAAACCAAGTAGATGGTTTATGAGCACAGATAAAGTGTGGTAAATAACCTATGAGAACACCTGGCGATTTACTGCCAAAATACAAGGTGACCCTGTGGAAGCTGGTGTTGACTCCATGACGGCTTCCTCAAACAGTGCTTGGCTCTGTGTGTTTAAGGTGGGGCTGCAGGGCGTGGGTCAGGTGGGACATGACCCTCCTCGCTGCTGGGAGCATTGCTCTATAGCTGCATGCCTCTTCTTTGGCACAGGGTCTGAGCAAAGCGGGAGCTGGATTTGTAACAGGAAGGTTTTCTCAATTTGCCTTCTGTGGTGATGATGGCTGCTGTTCTCCAGGCCCCTCTGTCTATGGTCTCCCAAAGAAGAAAACCACTTTCTTCTGGCAAATCTTCTCTATGGGATGAGGAATGGGTTTCCTGGCAAGTCTCCCCTGGGCATGCAGAGAGTTTGCTGCCAAGGACAGGCCCTGTTCTCTGAGTACCCCAAGAACCAGGGCTCTGGATCTGCTTTGTAGGAAAGCCTCAGAATCGAGTTATAGTCTATATCTAAGATCACCTAACATGAAGGAGATTTGAAAAATCACTGAGAAGGGCTGAATTGTGCGCCCCCCAGTACCTCAGAATGTGACCTTTTATGGAGACAGGGTCTTTACAAAGATGATCAAGTTAAAATGAGGTCACTAGTGTGGGCCCTAATCCAATGTGACTGGCGTCCTTATAAAAAGGAGAAGTCTGAACCCAGAGGCACATGTAGAGGACAGATTACATGACAAGACCCAGGGAAAGACAACAGTCTGGAACCTTTCCTCACCAGCAGCCCCTAGCAAAATCATATAATCACTAATACAAAGATCTTCTAATACAACTCTCTTGATTCTAGCTGAGGAAACTGAGGCAGAGAGTAAAGGAACTGCTCTTGTCATACAGTTAGCATCAGTACCACGTACCTGTTTCCTGTCTCCCAATTCAGTGTGCCTTCAACCACCCCAGATGAGCAAGTTCATCATAGGAGGCCATTGGGGGATTGGGGAAGGTAAGGGTCACTTCTAAGGGAAGAGTAGAGATAACACTAAAGGATCCACATTCACTCAGCAACTCTGCATCATCATGGGGGCCAAATGTGGGCAGACCCAAGTCTCTACTAACAAGAAGGTTCCTCTGAGCTCTCAACTGTTCCTTTACCTCCAGGGGCTGAGGCACCACAGCTGAGGCCCTTTGGTGTGAATCCTGAAAGGACGGAGCTGTGGGAAGGGTTTAAAAACACATGCACCTGTGGTTATGATCACCCTGCCATTTCAGACCCCCACGTTGAGGGCCCAGGACTAATCTTCTACCAGAATAAGATAAGCAATCTTTTCACCCTCCCCAACTCAGTGTGGAAAGATAGGGAGGAAGCTTATTCCAGAGGTTTTGAGAATGAATTATCCCAGGAGAAAAGCCACAGGTGGTGTCTGAATCTCTCATCCAACACTTGTCTGAAGGTCATGGGTCTTTAAGGTGGACAGGGAAGAAGTCCCGAAGAGGTCAGACACCCAGCACAATTCCAGGGCAAACAAGAAACCCCTTTGTGTGTCTGCTTCCCTGACATGTGCTATATTTAGTAGATTCCTTTTCTCTAGTTTATAGTAAAGAGATTTCTTATGTTTGAACTGAGAAGCAACAGAAGTATGCACATGACTCCCACCTACCGCTTTCTAGAAGGAAAAAGAAAGTCACATCTTTATTTTCATTAACCTTTAACTAATATTTAGCATTTCATTCTATTTTTAATGTAAGTGATAAAGGAGTGATATTAGCAATACCAATAGCAGAAATAGAAATCATTAATAGAATCATAGATATGTCAATTGTTAAAAATACAAAATATCATTTATGCTCATTACTGCTTTAAAATTTTGAGATTAGTACACCTACCACTAAGTATTATTTTATACATTCATAAAAATAGGCAGATGATGCATTTTTTCTTTGATTGCTGCATTTCCATACAATTTGTTTCTTGGGTAATCCTAAGTATTTTAATTACTAGGTATACCGGTTAATAATGCAGATTTTGTAATCAAAGAAAACACAATAATTTTAAGAGAAACATCCCAAGGGCTTTTATTCAAAGTAATGTCGATCACTAGCTACACATTTCCCCATCTTTCAGGTAACTTGTGGATACCATCCCCATAGAACTTTTCTTGTTTTGAGGCAAAACATTCAGAGACCAAATTTTCCACTTCTGCGTACATATTGAAGTGTTGCGAAGAAAGTACGTGGGCCATTCATTGGAACAAATGGTAATCTGAAGGAACAAGGTCTGGTGAATACGGCAGGTAGGTTAATGCTTCCCAGGCAAGATCTTTTAATGTCTCTTTAACTGGTTTTAAAGTGTGTAATGGTGCATCATCATGAAGCAAAATTACTTTGCCATGTCTTTTGGCCCATTCTGGTTGTTTTACGATCAAAGCGTGGTTCAAATTGACCTGGACGTTCTTTGTCTTTCACATCAAAATCATCACTTTTAAAACATTTAAATCAGCATTCACAAATATCTTTGAGATGAAGCATATTCACCATAGCTTCCTGAAGTATATGATAACTTTCAGCAACACTTTTCTTCAAAATAAAGTAATGAATTAATACTTCCCACAAACACTCTTTTTTTTTTGGCACGAAATTCAACATTTTTAAGCATAAAAATATCTATGATGTTAACACCTTCAGCAAATATGATATGAAGTTTTGAAGCTTGTTTTCAATACAACAAAATAGCATACATGTCAAATTGTATATATATCAACATATGTGTAACTCCAGCTATGGAAAAAATCCACATTATTAACCAGAATACCTGGTATACATTTATAAACACTTCTCTAAGAAATGACACATAGCCCTCTTCCTTCCTCTCTGAAATCAATTTTTAAAAATTAAAAAAAAACAAACAACAAATAAAACATAGGCACCTGAAACTAATACAAAATAATCTTACTTAATAATAGACAAACATGTAAATTGACCATACCTCCACTACACCCATAGCCAATCAAAGTGAGTATGCAAATTAACCCAACAAAGATGGTGGTTAATTTGCATACATAGGCGCCCAGTGCCTGGGTCCTGGGAACATCCTGGCACCCAGGTCACTCTGAGGTAGGACCCACATAAGCCCTGAGCAGCCTGGGAAGGGCCAAGCCTGCAATCAGAGCTGAGGGGGCAGGGGCAGAACAGGCAATCGGAGGGAGCTAGGGGTCCTCTGACTGAGGCTTTAGGCCTGGGCAAAGCCCAGCCGGCAATTGGTGTGAACTGCAGAGCCCAACTGGCGATTGGTGTGAACTACTTTTCTTACTGCTCATTGGCTAAGCTTCCTGTATGCCACTGGTAATATTCTTAGTAACTTGGGTAATAATAATCCAAAAAGATAATCTAGGGTTTTGCCACCACACTTCTGGAGAAAAAAAATGCTGCTGGAGGACTAAGAAGTGTCATATCTTGCCCTAGCCAGTTTGGCTCGGTAGATAGAACCTCAACCTGCTGACTGCAGGATCTGGGTTCATTTCTGATCAAGGGCATGTACCTAGGTTGCCGGCTCCTCCCTGGCCAGAGCCTAAGTCAGGACTCATGCAGGAGGCAACCAATCAAAGTGTTCCTCTCACTTTCATGTTTCCCTTTCTCTTCCATACTCTAAAAGTCAATGGAAACATATACTCAGGTGAGGATAAAAAAGAAAGAAAGAAATGGCATATCCTATGAAAGATACATCTTGAAAATGCCTAAAGAAAGTTGTCATTTTTTCATGGTGAAGGGACTGGAGTCTGTGTTGATGAAAATACGTTGGAGGCTGTGGTGACTGGCAGTGGCTGCAGCAGCGGGGTGATGGGGCTGGTGCCTTCCCCTGATCAGCCCAGTCGCCTCCCACAAAGGGAAGCCAGACTGCAGCTTAGGCCCACTCCCCGTGGGACATCCCCTGAGGGCACCCAGTATGTGAAAGGGGGCAGGTTGGGCTGATGAACCACCCCTGACCTCCCAGCGTATGAATTTTGTGAAGCGGGCCCTTAGTCTTGAGTATAAACTGCAATTGAAAAATAAAACTTAAAAGTTACAGAAATAAATGATCTATCAGACTCCCAGCGGGGTACATGACACACAAAAGGTTAGGAACCCACCTGTGGCAGCAAGGACAGTCACTGGGGAAAGTCCTGTGGGTGTCCCAGCACACCATCTTTATAGTACTGAAGCTGACTGAAAATGCAGAGAGCTGCACTTCTCTCCCAGAGAGTTGAGCTCATTTGGTCTTGAGTGGAGTTTGTTTAAAGAGATTTGAAGCAGCTGGTCTGAGGTCCACACTTTGTAAAACACTGGTGTTGGTGTTTGGCTAACCCAGTGGTCAGCAAACTGTGGTTCGTGAGCTACAGGCGGCTCGAGAGCCACGGTTTGCTGCTCTGTTAACTAAGTTTGCTGATTGCTGGTCTAGGATGGTTGTCAGTCTAGAATGATGGATGTCAGGTAGTCTGGAGGATGGGTGCCAAGAGGTCTGGTCCCTTCTGGTGGTCTGAATAAGGGATGTCAGGTGGGTGTCAGGTGGTCCAAATACATGCATCCTTCAGAGGACAGAGGGTTAGCTGGAGGTTCAGATGTATATCTGGGCATTGATGCAGTACTGGAAAGTTTAAAAAAGGTTTAAGTTCCCAGGCTAGTTAGAGCAAGAATGGAGTTTTTCCTCATTCCTCAACCATCATGATAATAATAATTTTAGCAGCTTGGTTAAGGTGGCTTCGTTTTATATAATCCCTACCTTTAATATTTCTGCAACGCTCAGAATTTTGCTAGGCAACCGGCCTGGGGGGAAGCTGTGAGAAGTGCTCACCTTCTGAAAATTTATCTCTGGGGTGGTAATGACCCTGGAGTGGGAAGACAGTGCTGAGGAAGGCTGGGAGCCACAGGTCACCTTGCTGCTGATGGAGTCCCTTAAGCACAGTTAGTGATTTGCTGCTCATTTACAAAAGTGTCCATTTCAGGAGAGCTTTTCAATTGATCTTTTATGGTCCAATATATTTATTTTCTTCTCAGCTGTATATTTATGAACAAGTGATAAGTCATAGAGTTCCCTTGTAAAAAACAAATTATTTTAAACTATATTCCATGTATACATAAAATGATTTAAATGGAAAATTTTATGTTATGTGTATCTTACCACAATTTGTCAAAGTTAATAATGTAATATGCCAAAAATCAAATATACTTTTGTTAAAGAAAAAAAAACTACAGGCTTAATATGGAATCACTCTTGCCAAAAGCCCATGATACCAAATCTAGATTTACTACCTGATCTAATTGCAGTTTCAACATCTCCCAAAAATGTAATCTTTCCAGTCAAGAATTTTCTGGTCAAGCACCAGTAAGGTAACCTGTCACATGGGCCCTCTTCATTTCCCATAAAAAGAAGAGACAATCTGCATGATAAAAGCCTTTCTCCCAAAGAAAAGATGTTCGAAAATAATTCTTTCTTTTCTTTTGTTCATAGCTCCCTTGCCCTGCACTTCTTCCTATGAAAACCTTCTGTTTTGTACATGCCTATGAGTGCCCTTCTAGTTGCTGGATGAGACGCTGCCCAATTCATGTCTTAATTGGTAAAGTTAGTTAAAGCTTCAAATTTTTTTTCTTAACACTTTAAATTTGTGTATTGTATGGTATGTGAATTACATCCTAATAAAGCTGTTTTTAAAGATATCTATTTAAAATAGGGAAAATTTTCAAATATTTTTTTGCATGAAAGGGGCCCCAACAATACCTTTGTCCTTAGTAGTTAAAATTCACAACTAACTTTATACATATTTTCAGCCAAAGCAAAGCTTTTGCCATTTTGGGACTCAGGGATTTTCCTTAGAAAATGCTGACAAGTTGACAGAAGAGGAGGAGGAGGAAGAGGAAGAAGAGGAGGAGAGGGAGGAAAAGGAGGAGAAGGAAAAACTAAAATAAATAGTATATAATTACTGGTGGCTCGGTGCATGAAATTCATGCACATTCAAAGGGAATTAATTAGAGGAAATATTTTAATATTGATATTTTCCCTTTCTCTATAATAGAAGTGTCAGAGATTAAAGAAAATTAGCAAAATGTGTATGAAACTCTTCCTCCTGTCAGAGTCTGGGGTTCGCTACAGGACCCAGAGTCAAGTCCCTGCTAATTCGCATGTGCCTCAAAGTTGCATGAGACCTAGACCCAGCCAGACCCACCCCTCTCAAGCCCCTCCAGGCAGGGGATGCATCCTCACATCTCCTGTCAAGCCCTGAAAACTGGGCACAGCCTTAGGTCCCCCATCAAGCCTCAGGTCTCCTGTCACATGTCAGGTAGGGGGCACAGCCTCAGGTCCCTCAGTGCACCCCCAAGTCCCCAGGCCCGGTGCCAGGACGTGGGGCACAGCCTGAGGTCCCCCTGGCCCAGCACCAGAGTGGGGGGCATGCCTTGTAGCCCCCATCAAGCCCCACCAGGAAGGGTGCATGGCCTGATGTCCTCTGTCAAGCCCTGCCATGCAGGGGGCGTGGCCTGAGATCCCCCAGCCCCATGCCAGAGCAAGGGTTTTGGCTTCAGGTTCCCTGGCCTGGGGCAAAGGGTGCAGACTGAGATCCCCTGGCCCAGCACCAGGGCTGGGGGTGCACCTTGACCTACCCCGTCAAGCCTCACTGGGCAGGGGGTGCAGCCTCAGGTCCCCCACTCTGGCCAACTTCACACAGCCTCAGGTCCCCACTGGTTGCTCCTTAAGGCTCATTATGGGAACTAAGCCTCTGCTGTGGGTGCAGCCTTCTTGTTACAGAAACCATGCCTCTGCTGTGGGCGCCACCATCTTTGTGATAGGGTGATAGCCAATTAGCATATTCCCTCTTTAACAGATAGTATCAGGTGTTTCTTCCTATCTAGCTCAGCAACCCTACCTTAAACTTTAGGTTGGAGTAAAATAACTCAATCTGTCTTTATCACTCTCCAGTCTCCTTTTCCCCTTGATCTTGCTTTCTCTCCCCTAAAATAATAAGGCCCTTCATTGATATGCTCTTGGGGAGGAGAGAGCCTTTACATCAACTCCTCACTCCTGCTTGCCTTTTCTGCCTCAGGTTGATCTCATTATCTACATTTGACAAAGTCACACTAAGGTTGATAGAGCTATAGTGAGTTAACATTCCAGAGATGGTTCTGTTAGGAAAGTTTAGCTCATTAACTGAAAAGGATGACTCTCTGGGGACTGTAATTTTGGTCAAATGGGCTTTTCCATCCATCTCAAGTGTAACTACAGTGAGCTGTGTCTGTGCCTGAGGCTGTCACCATCTAGCTTTCCCTTGGAGGGACTGAGATGAATGGTCGGTGGCCTTGCCTGCAGACTCAGCCTCATTGACTAGAAGATGGTCATTTAGAAAAGTCCTCTCCCTGGAGGAATAGCAAAGCCATTTGTAAAGCCTGTGTCCTTCACTGTTTACAAAGCAGGGATCGGTTGGGTGTGTTTTTGTAATTCATAGCACTCAGAAAGCACCACTTCAGTGTTTTAAAGGTTAAGAAATTCCTCTACAGTTAACTGGTCAACTAATAGCAAACAAGAGCTGGAAATAGAAACACCCCATTGTCATTCAAGTCCTTAAATTACTGCCTGGGCTTTCATCTCCTTATCTGCCCAGGATGGTTGAGAGGCCAAGAAAGGAATTCTATGACTCTCCCAGTCCCTCCAAGGTGTATCACTACAATTTTACTGCAGAGAAAGCCTCCTCAGGATAGTCACAAATTAGCCAACATTGCCCCACCTAAGAGTGACTCAGGGCCATCCTGATTTTTTATCTGGGATGGTGGGGCCAACCTTCCCTCTCCTGATATAATCAATATTAGATATACAAATGCACAGATTAGAATCAGTGAGTCACAGCAAAATAGCCAATAAATGATTCAAACTTGTACAAAATAATGTAATGATGGTCTTATACTAGTGGCACTTTCAGAATATCTATGCATAGGAGTGGCAACCTGATTGATAGCTGAGAATGGGGGTGGGGGGTTATGGCCAGCTTTTCAGTGCCCCTGGCAGCCTCCACTTACCTCAGAGCAGGAACCACATTCTCTATTTACTCCTTGAGAAAATTCATGGACTTCGGAATTGGCTCTTTCTTGTGGTCTTTTGGGTCACTTGAATGTGAAAAATATACAGTGGTACCTCGAGATATGAGTGCCCTAACATACGAGATTTTTGAGATACGAGCCTTCGAGTGAGCGATTTTTGCTTTGAAATACGAGCAACATTTGAGATAGGAGTAATCTTGCAGATCGGCCGGATGCACACATGACCTACCAGTTTACCTCGACTCGAGCATCTCATAGTTTCCCACACCTCAAGTTTACAGAACGAATTAAACTCGTATCTCGAGGTACCACTGTATGTCTCTATCTCATCCTGTCTTTTTTAGGTGCTTTTCAACTAACCCGACATACACACACACACACACACACACAGAGAAAGAGAGAGAGAGAGCCCATTGTATTCTCTGTCTGCCTATTTCTCCCTTGGAGATACGTACCATATTTATCCCCATTTTTACAGAGGAAGAAACTGGGGCACAGAGCCAGCCTAGAGATATTGACTTGAAACAGAAGTGGAGATTTAGAAGTGGAAGAAAGGGTTATGAAGCTGTGAAAAGCAAAAAATTATGTAAGGAAGATGACACAGAAGACAAGAAAGAGGAAAGGAACTTTCTTGTCTTTCCTCCACAGCAAGGCTCACTTTACCTAAGGATCTGGAACTCAGGATCCTTGAAAACTCCCAGTCAGATAGGAAATAATTGAATGAACATCTTTTATGATGCATTGCCCAGGTTCAAATGAGGATTAGGGAATTTGCTTCTGATTCCACATTTTTTTCGCATCATCCAGGGTCATTTCAAATGCTGCTCTGGACACACATATCAGAGAAGACAGACCCATGCTGGGTTCTGTGCTTCCTGCTGTCAATATCCCTAGAGATATGAGGAGCATAGCAGCCCTTAGGTAACATTTTCCCAAACAAACTCCCATAAAGTACTAATTCAAATGAATAGATGCACTCCTATGTGCATTGCAGCAATATTTACAATAGCCAAGATTTGGAAGCAGCCAAGTGCCCATCAGTAGATGAGTGAATAAAAATGCTGTTGTGCATTTACACAATGGAATACTACTCAGCTGTAAAAACAAAAAAACAAAACAAAAAAACACAGAAGGAAATCTTAACATTTTGCAACAGCATGGATAGAACTAAAGAATATTATGCTAAGCAAAATAAGCTGGTCAGAAAAAAAAACAACTATATATGATTTCACTCATATGTGGAATCTAATTTAAAAAATATACTAACAAATAAGATAGAAACACTCATAGATAAAGAACAGACTAAAAGCAGTCAAAGGGGAGGAGAGTTTAGGGGCTAGGTAAAATAGGTGGAGGGGTTAAGCAAAAAATAAAAATAAAAAATCTCATGGCCCTACATTATTTGGTTCAACAGATAGACCATCGGCCTGTGGACTGAAGGGTTCAGGTTTGATTCTGGTCAAATATACATGCCCATGTTATGGGCTTGATCCCCAGTAGGGAGCATGCAAGAGACAGCCCATCAATGATTCTTTCTCTTCATTGATGTTTCAATCTCTCTCTCCCTCTCCCTTCCTCTCTGAAATTAATAAAAATATATTATAAAAAAAAACACTCATGGACACAGACAACAGTATAGTGATTTCCAGAGGGGGAGGTAGAAGAGGATCTAAGGGGAATAAATGGTGACAGGACACTAGACTTTGGATGGTGCATAATGCAATGTGAAGATGAGATATTAGAGAGCTGTATACTTAAAACCTATATAAATTTTACCAACCAATGTAACACCAATAAATTTAATTAAAATAAATGGAAATATGTGGATGAGATAGACATAGACATAGACATAGACATAGACATAGACATAGAGATTTGTAAATTAAAGAGAAAAGGCCAACCTATGGACAAAGACAATGGGGTGGTGAGGGCCTGGACAGGAGGATGGGAGTGGGCTGGAAAAGTTTTATGGGGGGAAAAGGAGAATCTATGTAATGCTTTCAACAATAAAGATTTAAAAAATAATAATAAAGGCAAAAAGCCACCACAGATAAACTTGTGTGTGAAACAAAAACTACCTGCCCAGCCAGCATGGCTCAGTGGTTGAGCATTGACCTATGAACCAGGAAGTCAGTTTGATTCCCCATTAGGGCACATGCTCAGGTTGCAGTTAGATCCCTGGTGTGGGGTGTGCAGGAAGCAGCCAATCAATGATTCTGTCTCATCATTGATGTTCCTATCTCTCCCTCTCCCTTCTTCTCTGAAATCAATACAAATATATTTAAAAAACAAACAAACACATATACCTTATCCATGGTCCCTAAATATTAAATTAACAGGCATAACTTTCATTTATGAAATCCTGGCGATGATTCAACAGAGAATTAATTACCATCTTCCTGTCATATCACCTTTGTTTGAATATTTACTGCCACTTTCAAATTGTATAACCTGTACTTGTTACCTAAACTTTCTGAGCCTCCATTTTCTTACATATACAATGGGAGTCATAATAGTTTCTGCTCCTAGGTTGAGAAAATTAAATGAATTAATATATATAAACTGCATAGGACAATACCTAGTCCATAGTAAAACTTCACATATTGTATCATTTATTAAACATACATTTACTTAGTACCCCGGTATCTTCCAGGTATCAGTGCTGTGCTAAGCCCTAGGGATATGTAGATGAACATTTTCCTTATTAAACCTCTGAGTTGTTTAAACATTCTTTCAGATGACTTACAAAGATATAAACCTGCTGCCAGATAACAGGAAGTAGATAAGATAGATAAGGCCAAGAGGAGGAAAGGGGGCAAGTGCAGAGGCAGGAAAACTTCCCCAAAGGGTCACATACTTGCTCAGGGTGGGCCACCTTTCTGGCTCTGGACTTCCCAGCAGCCAACAGGAAGCTGCAAAGTTGAACAAGACAAGATTTCCGACCTCAGAGAGCGCTGAGTCTAGCTGAGGAAACAGATGTGTAAACAAACAATTACAGTGCAATGTGATGAATGCAAAAGTGGAAGTTCTCCAGCGGCTTTGCAGAGGAAGTGATATTCGAGATTGGTTTTACATGATGGAGAGGGCTGCAGAGCCTCACCAGGCCAGAAAACAGCACAGAGGCTTGGAGCCTTGAAGAGCGCTGTTGTCAGTTTACAAAATGAGGTAAAACTTGCTGGAGTCTCATAAGAGAAATTGTAAGAGGCATACAGGTACTCAAAAATTGTTCTTTTCAATGAAATAATGATGGGATTCATGCTGTTTTATGGCAGCAAGAACAACAAACATGGTTTCAAAGAAATCCCAGGGAAGTTAAGAAATCTGGCAAAATGCCAAAGAAAGAAAAGAAGAGGAAACGGTAAAACTCCACCTCTATTACTCTTTGTCCATTTCCATTTGGATTTCCTCAGGAACCTAATGGAAAGGAGTGGGTTCTATGCTTACATATAAGTCTTGAACAATTCAGTCATTTAAAAACAGCATCTAAAATAGTGAACTAACAGAATGGAATTTTCAAACTGTATCAGATCATTAGAAATTATAAGATCCAATACTCCTATCTTAAGAGAAAAGGAAGCATAATTAATTTTTCAAAATAGCTGGAAAGCAGGAAAGCTGGTACAAGCCCTGAGTTTTTCCAAATTTCATTTTGCATCACTTTCTACTTAACCATGTGGACTCTCCCAATCTGGTTGCAGGGTTTTGAGATCTGGTATCTTTTCTCAAAAATGAGGGAGTGACACAGGGTCAGAAATAGGAGAATAAACTAGAAGGACTAATTCAAATTTCAAGGAACAAAAATATCTATTGCAAAATATAAGAGATTACCAATACATGAAGAATTCTATAAACAGATATATTTGCAAGTAGAAGAAATTATAATTACATATATTATGATTTTTTCCAAATTTCTTTTAGTTTGCCATAAATGTATCCTCATATCTACATATCCAATTCGAAAACAACTTATTTTTAATGAAGAACAAAAAGACTGACAAAAGTTCTATTTTGACACATATTTTTGAATTGCCATTTCACCCATTGACTTAAATTGTCTTCCCAGAAATCCTTTATCTTCTTGGCTGATGGATGATCTTTTAGCAATGACTCTGAAAACCACATCATGAGCTGTGTCCATCTGGCTCTCAAGCAAATGCTTTGTCATCTCTGAACATACCATATGTTTAAGACTATTGAGTTAGTTTCATATTCAAAGAAACTCTTTGTTAAAATCTTTTAGGTGGGAGGAGAAACCAAGATGGCAGCATAGGTAAATACCTAAACTGCTGCCTTGCACAACAATTTCAAAACTACAAAGAAAAGACAAAACAGACATCATCCAGAACCACAGGAAGGCTGGCTGAGTGGAAATTCTACAACTAGAAGGAAAGAGAAAAGCACATTGAGACTCAGAGGAGCTGCAGGAGGAAGAAGGAGTGAGACACGTGAGCAGAAAGGACTGGCAACTGAGTGCACTGCTGGCTTTCTCAAGCGAAAGGGAGACAAAAGCTCCTGATTGTGCTGAATTCCAGTTCCAGGCGAGACTCTGGGGTCCCAGACTCATATGGGGTGAAACTGGACTATCAGGAAAGAGAAAAGCACACTGAGACTCAGAGGAACTGCAGAAGGCAGAAGTACTGAGGCACACACAGAGAGGGTGGGCAACTGAGTATGTGGCTGGGCATGTATCAAGGGCATGTATCTTGGTTGCTGTCACATCCACAGTAGGGGCATGCAGGAGACAGCTGATTGATGTCTCTCCTCTCTCTCTCTCTCTCTCTCTCTCTCTCTCTTTCTCTCTCCCATCGATGTTTCTAACTCTCTATCTCTCTCCCTTCCTATCTGTAAAAATATCAATAAAAATATTTTAAAAAATAAAGGAAAATAAATGGAGGAAAACAAACAACTGTATATAAAGTTCAAAACCACGGTTATAGATTTTTCAAGAATTTTCTAGAAAAGGCTGATAAATTTAATGAGACCCTTGAAGATATTAAAAAGGACCAACTAGAAATTAAGTATACACTGACTGAAATAAAAAATATTATACAGAGATCTAACAGCAAACTAGAGGATCGCAAGAATCAAGTCAATGATTTGAAATACAAAGAAGCAAAAACACACACAACCAGAAAAGCAAAAAGAAAAAGAATCCAAAAATTTGAAGATAGTGTAAGGAGCCTCTGGGACAACTTCAAGATTACCAACATCAGAATTGTGGGGGTGCCAGAAGAAGAGAGAGAGATAAAGATACTGAAAACCTATTTAAAGAAATAATGACTGAAAACTTCCCACATCTGGTAAAAGAAATAGACTTACAAGTCCAGGAAGCACACAAAACCCCATATAAAAGGAATCCAAAGAAGACTATATCAAGACACATCATAATTAAAATACCAAGAGCAAAAGATAAAGAGAGAGTATTAAAAGCAGCAAGAGAAAAACAGTTACCTACAAGGATGCACCCATACAATTGTCAGTTGATTTATCAACAAAAATGATGCAGGCATGATGGGAGTGGCAAGAAATATTCAAAGTGATGAATAGCTAGAATCTACAACCAAGATTACTCTACCCAGCAAAGCTTTCATTCAGAATTGAAGGTCAGATAAAGAGCTTCACAGATAAGAAAAAGCTAAAGGAGTTCATCAACACCAAACTAGTATTATGTGAAATGCTGAAAGCTATTATTTAACAAGAGAAAGTAGAAGAAAAAGTTAAAGATAAAAATTATGAACAACAAATATATATCTATCAACAAGTAAATCTAAAAACCATGTGAATAAAAAATCTGATGAACAGAATAAACTGGTGAATATAATAGAATCAGGGGCATAGAAGAGTTGGCTGATAATTTTTTGGGGGAAAGGGGTGTGGGGGGTGTGGGAGAGACTGGACAAAAATCATACACCTATGCATGAGGACAGTGGGGAGGGGGTAAGGTCAGAGGGTGGGGTGAGAACTAGGTGGAGGGGAGCTATGGGGGGAAAAAGGAGGAACAATCGTAATAATCTGAACAATAAAGATTTAATTATTTTTAAAAAATCTTTTAAGTGAAACAAAGATAATTTCTCCCCCACTGTGCTCTTTTGGAAGCTGTTTACATTTTCTGTGTTGCATTGTTTTGTTTTGTTTTAAAAGGGATCACCTGTTTTAATTTCAAAGCTTACTGGGCTTTCTGATATGAATGATTCTGACATAGTCACTTGTGGTGTGGCCCATGATTTAGATTCCACAGGACCTGCTTCACTGGGGCCCACACCCTGCTTCCCAAACAAGCTTCTCAGTGGCTCAAAAGCCCTTAATTCCAAGATAGGGATCACTGACCACTTTGGTACCACCAGTGCCAACTTAGTATCTGACTGGAGAAGGATTCAATGAAAATCTGAACAAATTAAAGATTGAAGGATCAGGACTAGAACAACACAGGTCAGTATGGGATGGATATTGTTAGCAATTCCAGACTTCCTTGTTAATGTATGGTGTTGTTTTCTCTCTCCTTGAGATACCAATTACTCATTGTTCAATAGCTGTCCAAAGCCTCCACTTTCGCTCTTCACTCTTATAAATGTCGAACATTATACATTATTATTGCAGTGTGCACATATACAATTTCACATTTTTAAAAGGTCCTGTTTCCTCCTTGAATCTACACAACAATCAATGATTATTACTGAGACATATAGTACATGCAGGAGTGGGAAGAATGGGGGATCTGGCCACTGGCATTGGCATTAAATGGCAATGGTGTTCCCATCCCTCCATGGCACTTTGCCTTGATTCGTTTAGTTCCACAGAAATAGCTCTCATTCAACACCCTTCTTTTACTCTATTAAAATAGGCATAGCTTACCTATATCACTCAGGAGGTTCTCATGATAAGGAAGTAAAGCTTAGTTTCAAAACTGACCTTTACTGCATACCAAATCCCTCAACCTCCCTGAATCTCAGATGTCTCATCTGTAAATTGGATTCATACACAATTTCTTTTACAATAAAACATGTATTATCTCTCTGCAATTGCAAATATTTTCAAACAAAAATAAATGAATATGTGGCAATTAATTGAGATGGCATATGTAAAGGGTCTGGTAGAAATTAGGCCTCTGATGCTTGCGCTCCTTTTTTCTACCTGAGCAGTTTGGTTATCTAATTAAAGAGATTGTTAAGCTTCATTGTTATATACTTATTTTAAAAAGATGTCCATGCCTAGCCAGTGTGGCCAGTGGCCGAGTATCAATCCTTGAACCAGGAGGTCTATGTTTACTTCTTGGTCAGGGCACAAGTCTGGGTTTGGGCCTTGATCCCCCAGTAGGAGGCATGCAGGAGATAGCCAATCAGTTATTCTCTCTCATCATTGATGTTTCTATCTCTCTGTCTCCCTCTCTCTTCCTCTCTGAAATTAATAAGACAATAAATAAATAAACAAACAAACAAACAAACAATATTAAACTATAGTGGCTTTCTATTTGATGTAATATATGAGGAATAGAGTTGCCCAAATTCCTCTTACCCTCTTGCCCACTGCACCTTCTCTGAGGAGTGTGGGTGGGGCTCTAGGGAACTGCAGCTCCTCTGAATGTGGGAGGGTTTATCTTGGCCAAGATAGTAAAATACAGGAATTTTGCTTTTGTGTCCTTTCACTTTCCTCTCTGAGTATCTTCCTATATTTGAGATTTACCTCTCCACTCATTTCCCACACTTTCCTGAATCCTATATTTTAGCATTTCCGTCTCAAACTAATAATTACAAGTTTGTTTATTTTTAAGGTTAACAATTCCATCGCATTAAAAAAAAATTTTGGCCACAAATAAATTTTTAAAGCTAATGATTATAGTTACGGAGTTCCAAGGCTCATTCTCTTCCAGATGGAATACATTCCCACATGCTTCAGGAATGTATGCTAGCTTTTATTTACAGTAAGTAATTATCCTGCTCTCCCCACACTGGATGGCAGTCAGAAAGCCCTCTCTACTGTGTCCTAAGGCCAGGAATTTTACTGGTACTTCCATGGCATTATTACTTCCATTAAACAATGAGGCCACCCATCTTTCACAGAACACAGAGACACATAAACAAACATGCAAGGGAGCATGCATATACACAAACATACACACAAATGTATGCACTTAACCCCAAAAGAAGCCCTTCTCTGATTTTAAAGATATTTCCCAAAGTGGAAAAGTTGGAGAAGGAAAAGTAATATTTTCCATTTGGCATTTTCTAGTGATCACCAATTGAACCATACCTTTGATGGCACAATGCAATGCTATGTCCACTTCTATCTATATATTATAAATCTAAACCTTGTAGATATATATTTTATATATGCATGACCTGAGAAGAACCTATCCCGATATAAGAAGAGTTGAATTATTTTTCCTAAATGAGGAAGAATTGGCCCCAAATCTGTGAACTGCCTAAATCTGTGCTCTCCAAAATGGTAGCCACTAACCATATGTAATTTCTGACTACCTAAGTATGAGATGCACATTCTAAGTATTAAGTATACAATGGATTTTGAAGTGTTAGCATGAAAAAAATATGTAAAATTATAATCTTTACATGTTGAAATGATAAAATTTTGGATTTATTTTGGAGCTCCGGATACTTTTTAAACTACATGTCAACTGTATGACTTAACTAATTTTGCCATGTAATAGAGGTTTAGGGTATGAGGGTATAAACTTATTCTTTCCTACTTCTATCTTTTGCATAACCTCAGGAAAGCCATGTATTATTCATCCTTATTCCCTGTCACAATTCTTTCTACATAATAAGTGTTCAATTATATTTGTTGTATGGAATTGAAATATAACAATATTTTTTAGCCTTAGGCATGATCTTTCTTCACTTGGACTTTGTAGAAATATTACAATTTCCTTTTGGTGCAAATCTTCCTAAATCTCTGCGAATGACTAAATGAGGGTAAATGATGAACAAGAGAGGGCTATAGGACACTGGGAAGTTGGGCTAATCTGCAGGGATTCACCTGCACAGATTCCTAGCTAGAGACCTCTGTTCCTTCCTGTTAGCAGCCTGCCAGGGCCTCTGCTACCACCACCACCACCTACAGGTTGTCAGGACTAAAGGCCAGGCAGAAGTAGGACAGAGGGGTCTAGGAGGAGCTACAGAATCAAGAGGTGGGGAGAAGTGAAGAAGGCTGGGAATGGTATTGGCAAATGCCCAGCTTCACCCCAGCTCCCCTCTTACCCAAGTACAGTAGTGTGTGTGTGTGTGTGTGTGTGTGTGTGTTTAAATCTAAGAAAATTTAGCTCTAGAGAGAAACCTATTTCTTTATTCTCATTATTGAGAAGAAGTGGGGATAGGGTGAGGGGGTGGAGAACTGTCACCTCATCAAAGTTTTCATTTCTTAAAATTATTTTGCACACACAAAATTGAGGATTTTTTTTTAATACCTTCCCAAAATTGTTTATGCTTCAGAGAAAGTAAAAATGATTCCTGGATACTTCTCATTGTCATACCCAACATTCAGGCTTTTAATTTTGTCTCATCACTACCTTGAAATGAATGGCATGTCACTGGTCTAACTCTTCCTCCCCTCATCGCCCCCCCCTCCCCCCCAAAAAAGACTTTTGGGGCAGGATTTTTTCATTTGTTCTCTCATTGAATAAATACTCAAAGACTATACTGAGGTCTTTAAGCTTAGCTGGAATCAATTTATTGGGCAAGTAATTAACCTAATTGTTATGCTAGCTTCCATGTCAGCAAAATAACAGATGTACAGTATAATGGAGAAGAAAAAAGTTGCTTTGGGATTGTTAAGCAGGTGCTACATGAAAAACAAAACAAAACAAAAATCACATGGAACTTTCTTCAGTACATTTGGAAACAGTTGGAAATTAGCCAGGAGGGACATTTTTCTTCAATCCTTGGACATCCAGTTGTGGGCTGGGATTAGGCCCCTGAACAGCTGAGTCAGGAGGATACTGACACCTTGTCACTTCTTCAAGCTCTTTATTCCTCCCTCACCCCCCAACAAAAGCACCAGAGATTGCCCTCCCCCAACTGCACGCACGCACACACACACACTCACATACACATGAGTACAGCTGCCACATATGGCTTTCAGAGAACACTAGACAGCGTTGAGGCCAAGCAAGTTACCATGGTTCTCTGGCTATTATTGTGTCCAGCACAACAGCGAATGGAAATAAGTGTGCGCATGTTCTAAAAGGCCTTTTGGGAAAGATCAGTGGGGCTGTATGGGGACACAATGGCAGGCTTTGTCGTAGAGAAAGGATTTAGTCTGGCAGGCAGCAACAGTCCTGCTGGACACAGGGTTTGTCTGCAGGGGCAGTGTGGGAAAACCATGTGCAAGTTCACAGAACATCCTCATTAGGAAAAGGAGGGCATTTAGCATAATTAAAAGTCATCCGGAAGACATCAGGTATGAGCCTGCTGTTTTTAATTAATTGCTTCCGTGATCCTGTGACTTTAAAAAAGGGTGACTTTTTTGCCCACAGAGGTTTGAGAAATACTTCAAAAACACAAGTCATTCAGGTGGGGGCAAAGCAGAGTATATGTGAAAGTTTTATAAAAGCAAAAGGAGAAAAAGAGGGGGAAAGTATGGGTGAGAAAGAATTGAAAACTATAAACAATCACCTTCTATAATTTGCTAAAATGATCCTGTTCTCTCTTTTTTTTCATGCTTTGTGCCTCAAAATCCTCACATCAAAAGTACAACTCCCCACCATCCTGTACCCTGCCTTAATATAAATCATTTGGGGATGAGGATAAGGGGGAATCCCAGAGTCAAGGTTAAAGGAAAACAGCTGGAAAATAAACAGAGCTGTATGTCATAGATTTTTCTAGTAAATAGATTCTTAAAAACTGTTTTGAAGAGTCAGCACATCCAGACTGAGCCAGGTGAAACAAGGACTTTACATGACCTCCATGTTCATGAAAATAAGTATGGTGAGGACAATATGATTGTGATAGTTAAGCAAAGAGGGAAGACAAACAAGAAATCCTATCAAAAATGCTTTTTTTATTCGAAATTATAAAATCCCTAAACTAAATGATTTCAGTAATTAATACCACTCTCTAGTTTTCTTGTGCATAGTTTATAAATGAAGAAATGGTTGTATATTTTTAAAGATTTCATTTAGACTTTACAAATATAAAATACATTGTATAAAGTAGTATCTGCACTTAGAGATAAGTTTCTAAAGTTAAAAAGGAAAAAGTAGTGTTAACTCACTACCTAAATCAAAATTATATTTTTTTAATTTGTATATTTTCTTTTTTTCTCCCATTATTTAAATTGCATTGTATAAATTTGGATTCTGCTTTTCTCACTTAATATGGCAAATATCTCCTCATGTCATGACAGTGTATTGGATAGTCCACGCCAATGCCTAAAAAATTGTAATTATGCCTGCTACTTTTCAGAAGCCACAGTTTTCACTAAGCTCATACGTGTGTGTGTGTGTGTGTGTGTGTGTGTGGTGTCTAGTAAGGCTTTGTGCTGTCTGGCCCAGCTACCATAGTACACCATAGACTGAGTCAGAACCAAGGTTGTCATTGTTCTCAGCACGGATGTTCTCTCCTCTATTAGGACTTGTCAAATCTGCCAGATTTTCTGTCACAGATCACAGAAGATAAAAGTTGGAGTGATGAGAAAGACCAGGAAAAACACACAGAAATAATAATAAAGCAAGGACTATGAGGCAACAGAACTCATGTGGTAGAAAGTAGAGTAGAGAGAAGCTGTGGCTCATTGACACTAAGCTAAGTTGCTCTGATATGTAAAACACTATCAGAGCCTATAGTCATTACTTTCTTTTTTTTCTTTTTTTTTAATATATTTTATTGATTTTTCACAGAAAGGAAGAGAGAGGGATAGAAAGTCAGAAACATGCATGAGAGAGAGACATCAATCAGCCGCCTCCTGCATGCCCCACACTGGAGATGTGCCCGCAAGCAAGGTACATGCCCCCGACCGGAATCGAACCTGGGATCTTTCAGTCCGCAGGCCGACGCTCTATCCACTGAGCCAAACCAGTTCTGGCAAGTCATTACTTTCAAAAAGTGATCAAAAGTTGAGTCACCAGAGATATTTTAAATCCTCAATAACAGTAGTTAACATCTAAATAACAGAGCAAGTCAGCTGTTGTTCGCAACCTGTCTTTTTTTTTTTAATTTTTATTGTATTATATATGTTCCTTTTTTCCTCATTGACCCCTTCTAGCCTGCCCCTGCCCCAGGCCTTCACCTCACTATTATCTATGTATTTTTATAGAAACTTCCTATCAATTGTAACCTCATAGGTTACTCCATTTCTTTAACATGACCCTTTCTCCTTTCTAGCCATCCATTCCCTTCCTTATTCATTAAGCCCGTAGGACAGTGGTCAGCAAACTCATTAGTCAACAGAGCCAAATATCAATAATACAATGATTGAAATTTCTTTTGAGAGCCAAATTTTTTAAACTTAAACCTCACCTATGCCACTTCTTCAAATAGACTCGCCCAGGCCATAATATTTTGTGAAAGAGCTACACTCAAGGGATCAAAGAGCCGTTTGCATACCACTGCTTTAGGACATCAGATTCTGGTCAGCATCAAAATGTCTTAAGAACCAAAGCCTCAGGTCTGTTGATAGAAACAGAGTTTTGGTCAAACTGAAGATAAGCTCTTGACCTCTGTTGCTTTTCAGCCCAGGCCTATGAAAGCAGACTGACACTACCAACCAACAACCCTCATGAAACTAGACAGAATAGCACCATACTTGACATCTGGACCTGACACAATCATCAACTACTCCCTACCCAGGCACCCACAGTTAGTAGAGCCACAGCCACAACTCTCTTAATCAACATAATTAGTAATCTTTCCCTTATATAATCTGTCCCTTTGTAGACCATCAGGAATCCAGGTCTTTGAGCACAAGCTCACCTGCACCTAAGAAATGGTGACATTCCCCAACATTTACTTTCTTAGTTGCAAACTCCTATTCTCCTTTGATTGGGCTTTGATGAGCACAGATGAACAAACCCCTTTATTCAGTGTGGGCTCTATTATCATCCCCATGTTATTTATTATTTATTTTTTATTTTTTTCATTTTTATTGATTTGAGAGAGACAAAGAGACAGAGACATCAATTTATTATTTCATTTATTTATGTATTTATTGATTAATTCAGACATGTGCCCTGACTGGGGATCAAACCTCAAACTTGGCTTATTGGGTATTACTCTAACAAATTGAGCACCTGGCCAGGGCCTCATCCCCATTTTAAAGTTGAGGAAACACAGGAGCAATACTTTTAAGTAACTTGCCAAAGATTCAAATTCAAGCAGGCTGGTTCCATGGCTCTGATATTATTATTATTCATGAGAAATATATTTGGTCTTTTTTTCTCATTTTTTAAAATAAATCTTTATTGTTCAAATTATTACAATTATTCCTCTTTTTCCCCCCATATCTTCCCTCCACCTGGCTCCCTCCCCACCCTCTGCCCTTACTTCCCCCACATTGTCCTCATCCATAGGTATATGATTTTTGTCCAGTCTCTCCCTGCACCCCCCTTCACCTCTTCCCCTCTTCCCCCCTGAGAATTATCAGTCCACTCCCTTTTTATGCCCCTAATTCTATTATATTCACCAGTTTATTCTGTTCATTAGATTTTCAATTCACTTGATTTTTAGATTCACTTGTTGATAAATATGTATTTGTTGTTCATAATTTTTACCCTTACCATTTTCTTCTTCCTCTTCTTAAAAAATTTCAGCATTTCATATAATACTGGTTTGGTGTTGATGAACTCCTTTAGTTTTTTTCTTATCTGTGACCTTCGATTCTGAATGATATATATTTGGTCTTTATCTCATTTCTGGTAAAACTCAGAATTTCCTAATTGATAAGCATGATAAAGGAGTCTGAATCTCCTTAAGGAACCCTCTTCAATTACATCTTATGTTAATGAAAGGACTTTTGGAAAGCATCACGAAAGAGAGCTGGTTGCCTGAAGAACCAACCATGTGGTTAAAAGGTTGGAACAGGCAAGACCTTAAAGAAGGGAAAGGGATTGGAGATTGAGCTCAGTCCCCAACAGGCCAATGACTAAACAATGGACCTATAAAATGAATCCTCCCCCAAATAGATGTGATTCAGAGAGCTTCCAGGTTGATGGACTGTGGAGTTTCAGGGAGAGTGTTGGCTGGAAACTCTGACCTATTGGTTACTCAGAAGCCTGAAACCGAGGTACATGCCCCTGACCAGAATCGAACCCAGGACCCTTCTGTCCTCAGGCCAACACTATCCACTGAGCAAACCCCTCTAGGGCTATCAACTTTATTTTCTAATCTTCACTTGAGGATATGCTTAGAAGAGGGGAGGGAGGAAGTAGAGGGGGAGAAAGAGAGAGGGAGAGAAATAAAAAGAAACATCAATATGAGAGAGAAAAATCACCTTCTATACATGTCTCAACCAGGTATCGAACCCACAATCTAGGTATATGCCCTGATCAGGACTTGAACCTATAACCTTTTAGTGCACAGGACAACACTGCAACCAACTAAGCCATTCTAGCTGAGCTAACATCCTATCAACTTTAAGAATAATGTCACCCAGCTGGTGTTGCTCAGTGGTTGAGTGTCAAGCTATGAACCATGAGGTAACAGTTTAATTATAAGTCAGGGCACATTCTTGGATTACAGTTCTTTCCCCGTTGCAGGAGGCAGCTAATGAATGATTCTCTCTCATCATTATTTTTCTCTTTCCCTTTCCTTTCTTCTTTGAAATCAATAAAAACATATTTATTTTAAAAAAAAAGAAAGTGTCAAACAAGATGTATCTTTCATCTGGTCACTTTTTGTTCACAAGAATGAACCCCACAAATTGGGTTAAAAAAAAGAAAAGATAATTTTAGTCAGATTAACTCAAAATTCTCTTTAGATTTACAGCATATGTATCCTGATGGGGAAATATACATAATTTATATTAATTATGAAAACACATGTATTTTGAAAGCTAAGAAATACTAATGAAGGAACAAGGATAAATGTGTTGATTCTCCCTAGTAGGGCTACTAGCTGTGAGCTCTAAAATTATCTTACATGTTATCTCCAAATAAGACTGGGAAAATGTTTACTAATGGTCCATTTCATAACCCACCCAAAACCTGTTCTTCATCGATAGGGAGGTACAGAGCTGGAATTCACCAAGATCCAATTCTATTCATACTTACTCTCAATGGCCAATAATGAACAATAGTGAGAAATATTTACTATTTGATTACTGGAGAAATCTAAAAGCATAAGGCCCAGGGAACTGGTCAAATAGTTTCTTAGTATAACCTTGTTCTAGCCACCACAAGCACAAGCAGTAGTATGTCACCACTAGCTGGTTATAGGATTCAGTTATCACTGGTACCAAATTTTTTATTGTATGTTTGTGTTTAAATGAGAAAAAAAAATATCAAAGGAAATCTTTTCTTTTTTTAAATAAATCACCTACAATTTCACCATCCTACCAAACTATCTCATTTTTTGTTCCATTGTGGTTTTTCTCAGTACACATATTTTACATGGTTATAATCATAGTGAACATACACTTTCATATTCCTTTTTTCTTTTTCTTAGCAAAAGAAGTCATAGCTCTGCTGCCCAGAGGTCCAAAGAGGCCAGAGTGGGGTGGAATTCCTGTGTCAATGGTGATGACATAAGAATCCCGGCCTGGTCATTTTCATTTCTGTCATGTCAATTTGCATATCCCCTCCTTATTGACTGTGGGCGCTACCGTCTTTTGTCATAGAGTGACGGTCAATTTGTATATTCTGTCGTTATTAGATAGGATTAGTAGAACAAAGCTGAGTAATGTAGAATACAAGACCAAAATGTATAAATCACTTGCTCAGAGTTACACAATTAGGTAGCTAAATGGTAGAACCAGAATTAAATCTCAATGCTTTTGACATCTAGTCCAGTATTCTCTCCATATCTCAGAGATCCTTAAATGACCCATGTAAACATATACACAGTATATTTTACTGAGATATGTAAAACATCCTCCAAAGCCATTTACTCCATGATTACTGTTTTGTCCAATTAAATTTCCCTTATATAGTGAGGGCAACTAACAGGCTATGATAATCTATGAAACTTGCACTTATTGTGGTCAGTACTGACCATACTGACTAGGAGCCATCCCCTGGATGTGAACTGGGTTGTGTGGAGGTGGAGAATGACAGGTTTTTCCTTTTTCATCTGTTCTTGTGTTGGTCATCTTCAAGTGCCTGTTATCTTGAGTGAGATAAAGGCTTTCAGCAACAGCTCCATTGTAGTTTTATCATGAGCTCTTTCACACTTGGTTCCCCTAAGTAGGTCTTTAGAAGTGATGGCAAATTCTGTCAACATCTCACACCTGTTCTGTGTCCTCTCCAATAAAAGTTTTCCAGAAGTTTCAAGAAGCTCATTCTACCATGGGGCTACTTCATGCTTATTTCACTTGTTCCTCTACCCATTCCCCATCAGAAGTACTATCAAAATTTATGTCTGCCTTATATGGTGACTCATTGGATTGGAGCATCTTTCCATATTCCAAGGGGTTGTGGGTTTGATTTTTGCAAAATGCTAACTTTCCTAATATATAAAGAGCTACTAAAATTAATAATAAAAATAAGAACCCGAAAGTAGAAATTTATGAACAGATTGTACAAAAAATGGAAATATAAATGATTAATGAACATATGAATATACATTTACCTCCCTCATTTTAAGAGAAGTACAAATTAAAATTATGCTGATATTATATTTTTATCTAGGAGATTGGCAAAAATTCAATGGTTTGAAAATATACTGTGGGGATGTAAATTTGAACAACCCCTATGATAATTTGTCAATATTGACAAATTAATAAATGCACATAGAAATTATTTCAGTAATGTTACTTTTGAGGGTTTATTTAACCAACATACTTGCTTATTTGCAAAATGACATTTGCAAAAGTTTATTAATTGAATCCTTGTTTATAATAGCAAAACAATGAAAACAACCTAAATGTATACATTAGAAGACTATATTAATGATCAAGCAAATACTCTAGAATAAAAAGAGAACTCTTTGTGTACAATAAGGAAAGAGTCCCAAAGAATATTGTTGAGTGAAAATAGATAGAGGGGGGAGAAAAGGACAAGGATAATGATGAGAGACATCTCTGAAGTTTTCATAGCTTTCAGTTTTTTTTAGTACCAAATAAAAGAGACAATGTAAAGGGTCAGTGGAGTTAAATAGAATTAGGAAAACAGGTTAGTTAAGATCTTTTTTAAAGTCTATGTGACATCGATATAAATACAGTTTCAGGCATCTTATTCCTTTCTTTTTTTAAAACTCACTCCAGAGAAATTATATGGATTAACTCGATGTTGCATCTCACAACATTGTAAGTGAAATCCCAATGAAGCATGTTTTAACACACTTGAAATATATGGATCCTGATCATTACTCTCTGACACCCTCTTAAGAGTAATTACATGAGAAGAATTTCAGGATATAGCAATTTCCACTTTGGTATTCTGATACATTTTCTACAGTGTCTGAAATGATAATGGCATTTTGCATTTATTTTCTTGGCCAAAGCCATGTGATTAGATAGTCTACTTCCAACCATATGCTTGCATACTTGATGGCTATATAGGAGGAGGACAAGTGCTGGAATTCCTTGGAAATTATTATGGATCCATGATTTAAAAATATATGTTTTAAATACAAGAAGTAGGAATTTTTTTTAGTTAGGATCACTATTGAGATGTTTCATTGAAGGAACTATTTGGTGAAAAGAAAAAAAAGAGAGCCCCACAATAAATGTTAATTGAGTTGAATATATAGATTGGGTAATTTTGTATTAAGTCTTTATGTGCAAGGCAGAATTACAGGCACAAAGACAGAGAGATTAATAGTTTATGACAACTGCCCAAAAGAACTTAAATTAATACAGAAAACAAGATATGTAGACATAAAGCATTCAGGATGCCTTCAGAAAGTAACAGATTGATGTTTCTCTCTCCCTCTCCCTCTCCCCTTTCCTTTTATCTGAAAAAAAAAAATCATTACAAATAAATAAAGTCTATCTCTGCCTCATACTATAAATTAGAATCTCTATGAAAAAGTATCCATGAGTAGATTAGCATGAGATGCTACTTAGTCACCTCAGTGCCATATCAACCCTGTATCAAGAGAAAACATAGCATTTCAGAACCTGTTAAGATGAACACAGCCACAAGGCCTGCTGGGACCTCAGGAAAGTGCTGGACCAGGAGCAGCTCAGCTGGAGACAAAGAGAAGGCCACTCTCAGCTGCTCCCCTACAACATGTTTTCATCCGATAGCAAATTTTAGTACTTTTGGAAATTTAGTTTTGGTGAACAAATAAATATGAAAACAGTATAGTTTTCTGAGTCAAATGCATGTTTTTATAACAGTGTGAGCACAACAGCTATAAGAAGTTCCAGGGCAGATGATCTAAAATATTTTCCAGGAAAAGATTTTCTAACTTAAAAGCACAGGTTAGCAGAGCTACATTTTCACAGTATCATTAAATATGAATGAACTAGCTTCAGGATGTTTTTCTTTTAAATCAGAACATAAAACTCTATTGATATATATATATAGCTAAGCAGCAACTTCACAAATATCTATGACCTTGAAACACCTTTAAAATTATAATATAGTGAATTTGGAATTTACAGAGAAATTAATTCTAGAATTAAAGCAGGTAGCAAAAGAAAAGTCCGATCAAAACTTCTTTTTAAAGCACAACAAATGTATAAGCATTATGCTAAAAGTGATCTAATTTAAAACAAGAGAATTATTCACACAGGTACTTTTGGCGTTCACCTCAGGACAAGCCTTCCGATCTTTGAACTTGTCTGGAGAACACTGGGAAGATAGCGAAATTCTTCTGCAGTTACACAATCACCTCCACAGAAGTTATCTTTCTTTCCTCCCCTTCACCTTTTATCTTTGCTATCCCTTTGCATGGCCCCTCACTCCATTCACACTGCTATTTCAGTATCAGCATTATGAATCCTCAAACAAAACTTTAAAATCTTAAGCAATAGTTTTATTACTGGGTCTCTGATTATACACCCTATTCAAAGTTACATTCTCATGAAAGAGTAAAGGCTACCAAAGTTAAACATGTGTTTGGTATTATTTTAAAAGGCGTTGCTCTCTGGTAAGCTACAGAGAACATTTAAGACTACAAACCTGCCCACCAGCAGCCAAAAACATATACTACATAGCTTTTTCTATTTTCTTGCAATAGAAACCTTCACTTTTGTAAAGTAATATTTCCTTCTGACTTTGGTTAGATCAGCTTAAAATAGGAAAGGACCCATAATACCATCACCACCAACAAACTTCAGTTTTGAACTGAGTACTTGTGCTAAATGTGTTACTGGAAAGATTCATAAGTATATTAAGTGTTTTGAAGATGAAAAGCAATGTATAAATGCTTAAGTATTACTATAAAAGTTCAATTAAATGAGCTCACAGCATGTGATTTAAATGAAATGCATGTGAATACACAAGCCGTATTAATAGCCAAACAATTAAAGAAGCTTCAGCTAACACTCAGAACCCACATGTCTCTAAGCTTTAATATCACGGAACGTTTTCAGAGCTGAAATCTCTCAGAGATCACTGAGTGCAAGTCCTTCATTTTATAGACTGAGAAAACAGAAGTTGCAGATGACCAGTCCAAGGCACACAGATGAGTATGGACAGATGTCGAACAAGTTTCCTTAGTGCCCACTAGTGCTTCTGATATCATGTCATGCTAATTTCAAGGTGTCAAACAAATGGAAGAAAATACCATGTTCAAATGTCCAAATCTCATAACAAGGTGGAATGTTGCTGTTTGTTGTCCAAATTTCATAACAACTTGGAATGTTGCTGTTTGTTATCAGCTAGATGATTTAAGATTGAGGTGTTAGGTTTGGTTTGTTTTGTTTTGTTTTCATTTAGAGTCGTGTCCTTCTATAGACACGTCTTGACACATTTGTATATTTGAAATAATTTTCCCACTAAAAAAATAGTTTTAAGGATCTATATGTATACTTGTGTTCTCTGGATCCTTAAAAAAAACTATGCAAGGGCTGCTTTTCAAAATAGGTGAATGTGGGCGAGAGAGAAAATCACAACTAGAGGTGTTGGCAAGAAGGAGTAAAAATGGTGATTGACACCAACCCCTAAACTGACAGCTATTCTTCAGCAAACTTCTCAGGTGAGACTCTTAGTCTACTTTGGAATTATATCTTTTTTAAAATATGTACAGTGAGCTCTGACTCTGGCATGCTATGCTGGTACGTCTTATTACCAACCCAATAGATGAGTGCTGTTTTATGAGGCTGCCTTAAATTCTCTTCAAGTAAATTGGGGCCCTCAAACTTTTAGTGAGCCTCAAAATCACATGGAGGGGCTTGTTAAAAACAGATTTCTGGCTCTGTTCCCAGAGTTTCTGATTCAGTAGGGCTGGGGAAGACCCTTTCAAATTTGCCTATTTGAGGTGTGCAAATCTAATTTGCATTTCTAACAAGTTCCCATACACTGCTGATGAGATTTCAAACCACATTTAGAGGACCAGTGGATTAAAAAAAAAACCATGTAAATAAATAGGAGTCCACAAATTGTTTAGCTGCTGGGTAGCAACCTGACCAGAGCACAGAGCTGTTGGTAATTAACCAGGTGAAATTAATCCCTAAAAATGGGAGTGGACAATTAGGCTAAATCTGGTTCACAAGTGTTTGGTTTGATTCACATAGCATTATTTTTCAAATTGAATTTGTTGTCAATCTTCAGAATGTCTGACATTTTGTATAAAAATCCAAGACCTGGCTTTTCTCAATAAATCAACTACCATGGCAGTTGCCTGTTTGACAGGTGTGGGATCAGGAACTACAGTCTCCATTTGATTTGCTTCATTTGCTAGACTATCTTTTTGCTTTTGACTGTGCTCCTGTGTAATGCATCTAAAAATTTCAAGCCTCCAAATATGTTTGTTGTTTTCTCTTTTGCAGTTTAGTTATCTACTATACACAGCTGTATTTAATACACCAGGCATGTCACCACTCATTCCATTTTTCTGAATTCCATTTGAAAGCAGTCAACATGCATAAGGAAAACAAAATGGGACCTCACAGAGTTGGCTGGCATCCTTAGGATTGGCCTGGCAATTTTTCATTTTTACTTAATTTTAGAATAGTTAAATGTTCTATTACTTACGTTTTAAAAGCACTTCAGAAAAATAAACGGCTCAGAAATGATATAAGATTTGCTATCTAGGTATGCGGGTTACGACCTGCAGCCCAGGAGCTTGGGGGCTTTCACACCAGATGGGGAAACTGGGGACCTGAGCAATTCACTTAAGTGTCACTGTGTGGCTCCGGTGATCTGGCCTCCCACTCCACAATCTGTAAAAAGAAAAACAAGATTTGCTAAACAGAACCGATATTCTCAAAGGTACATATTGATAAATAATGAAATTCGCCAAGACCGGTTTGGCTCAGTGGGTAGAGCGTCGGCTTTCGGACTGAAAGGTCCCGGGTTCGATTCTGGTTGGGGGCATGTACCTTGCTTGTGGGCACATCTCCACTGTGGGGCGTGCAGGAGGGGGCTGATCGATGTTTCTCATCGATGTTTCTGACTTTCTATCTCTCTCCCTTCCTCTCTGTAAAAAATCAATAAAATATATAAAAAAAGAAAAAAGAAATCTATTAAATAATAATAATAATAATGAAATTCATGTTCTTTCTAAATTTTTTTAAAAAGTTTCTATATGTACGTACCACTCCATTTTATTTTCCTCCTCAACCCTTACTTTTCACCCAAACCTTTTTACCAGTTTTTAATTTGAAATTTTGACCTATGTGCGTACTTTTAGAAAATTGTTCAAATCCCTGTTGGAATAACACAGAATAATACTGAGATATTCACATTATTCTTCACACACTTACAATGAGGTTTTGGGGAAAAGTGTTCAAGTTATACATTAGTTTGCTGTGGTCTCAGAACGAGCATCACCTAGGAACTTGTTAGAAACGCAAATTATTAGGCCCCACCCCACACCCACCAAACCTGAAGCTCTGGCAAGGGGCCCAGCAAACTGTAGTTTACTAAGTTCCCTGGGTAATTTGGATGCAAAATAAAGTTAGAGAATCACTACTTTAAACTATCAAATAGATATAGTAAATAAATGTACCTCTACAAATAGTAAAGTGTAAAGCCAAAGGACTTTGTGAAAGCAATTTCTAAATAATTTTAAAATACACCATTATGGTCAATGTACCTCTTCCGTAGTGAGCAGTACTCATCAGATTATACACATTTCTTCCTAGTTAATTTGGTTCAGTGGATAGAGTGTCAGCCTGCAGACTGAAGGGTCCCGGGTTTGTTATCTTTGCAGGCTCCAGTCCCTGGTCTGGCACATGCAGAGGCAACCAATTGATGTGTCTCTCTCACATTAGTGTTTGTCTCTCCCTCTTCCTTCCACTCTCCAAAAAATCAATGGAAAAGATATCCTCAGGCAAAGATTAACAAAGAAATACCTAAACTCCATACTCAGAGACCCTGATTTGGTTGGCCTTAGATGGAATCAAGCCACTGATATTTTTTTTATTTTCATTTTATTTATTTGTTTGTTTGTTTATTAATTAATTAAAGGCTTCCCCAGTGATTCTGATGGGCAGTTGGGGTTAAGAAGCCCTGCTTGCATCCTGCTCCAGCACTGGCAATGGACTAAAAACTAACTCTCAAGGCTCACCCCCTCTCTCCCTATGTAACTTGAAACTGCCTCTCCTTATTGGAGTAGAGATAAGTTGAGAAACTAAAAAAATCTTGAAGAACTATCCATTGAAAGGGACTAAACACAAATTCACTCTGTTTATAACAAATAAAGATAAAAAATAGTGTAAATAAGTCAGGCATCCAAACACTTTTACCAAATAATTAGAGCCATATTCCTTTTTCTTTGACTTTAAATTCTGGATAATTGGCTTAAGTCTTCCCCTTACTCTAGTCAACAAAGCCAAATATCAACAGTACAACGATTGAAATTTCTTTTAGAGCCAAATTTTTTAAACTTAAACTTCTTCTAATGCCACTTCTTCAAAAATAGACTCGCCCAGGCCGTGGTATTTTGTGGAAGAGCCCTGTGTGGCTCTGGAGCCTCGGTTTGCCAGCCATTGCTCGAGGGTGTAGACAAAAGCGTAGCAAAAGTCGAGCATTCTGCAGTTTGCTTGACCTCTTTAGAGAAATGGAGGGGGGTGGTAATCAATTCTCCATTATACTTTGTGGGTGGAGTGTTGATACAACTAAATCTAGACGCCTTCAGTCTTTGCTGGATTGTTACTTGTGAAAACATTAGATTTGGATCAGAATTCAGAAACAAAATGTTAATTTCTTCCCTCCGCCCCTTCAACACTCCTCTTGTTTATTTATTTATTTTTGCAATTCCTGGTATTTTTTGTGACAATGCTCTCTTCCCACTATTTCCTCATGGCAAGTAAAAGGCTCTTTGGTTTTTGACCTTAAGATATGAAAACATGCGTTACAGCCATGCTTTCGTGGCTCTTTGTTTTCTTTGATTTAGGAAAGTGGCAAGAATGTGTAGAACAATCACAAAGTTCACATTTCCTCTTATAAACAAATGAAAAGGGCAACTTAACAGAGTTTCTCACTGACTTCAGGGGCATTTTCTTTAAAAAGAAAGAGAGAGAAGAACATTTAGAAAATATTTAATTTTACGATATCCACAAAGACGGTGGCATTAGTGAAGGTCCAATGTTTATTTCCAAAGTTTCAGTAAAATTGCTATATTGCATTGTAAAGATCTGAGATGGAATCTTAGTTCTATCCACTGTGTACCTTAGGGAAAATTATCTAACTTCCCTAAACATTGTTGTTTTTTCCTGTAAAATGATCTCACAGGATTATTATGTAGATTAAATTAGATAATATATGTAAAATATTTGCACAGTGCCTGGCAAGGAGTCAATAAACAGTAACTTATCCTTATTATTGCTCTAAGCAGAGTCCCAGGAGGCTAGTTTAAGCTACATTTCTCAACCTTTGCTCTATTTGCACCAAACTGCGGTCTTATTTTATCATTTTTTTTTTATTTTTTTTTTTGCAATCATAGTAGGGGACTTTAACACCCCACTTACATTACTGGACAAATCTTTCAGACAAAAAATCAACAAGGAAACAGCAATCCTAAATGACATTCTAGAACCAAACTGAGATCTTAAGCAATTCGAAAATAGTGATTTGAGACATTTCCACAATAGATGAAGTTCTAAGAGGAGACAAGTAGCAAATTTAAAAACCACAGGATATGTGAAAACTGCATAACCAGGCTTTTATATTGCAGCATTCACTTTGGAGAAACAACCCCGAAATATGAAGGTGATCACTCCAAACAGACCTGTAATTAGGAATTTGAGGCCTGTGTCATCAAGCAACTAAGGGTGTGTCTATCATCCTAACTGCATGGGATCTAGACTGAAATGCTGGCACAATGCAGACACTTCAGCAGGCACAGGACAAGCCTACAACACAGTGGTGCCCAAGCCTTCTAGCACTGTCACCTCTGGGAGGAGTCAGCCCCTACCCCTTCCCCAACCTCCAAAAGACCTATTGGCTCAGAGCTTCTGTGGGGCCATCCAATCACCAGCAAACCCACTTCCTGCTACACTCAGAATCCTCCTCAGGGATTTTCATTCCAAGCTTCCTGACTTCCTGCAGGAGACTCTTCTAGACTCACAGTCTGTGGAATTTTATGTCTGTCAGAAGACACTCCAAGAAGATTGAAGATGAGAACTACTTTAACTCACAAACAAATCTGAAAGAGGGATATGGCTCCGCACTCCCTGATGAAAGGAGTTTAGGCTTGTGAATCACTGTAAATAGGGAATCGGACAAGAAGGGCCTTGTCCCAGAGCCTCAGTCAGAGTTTAAAATAGGTCTGACCTTTGTCCATGGGATTGTGTTGTCTCGGTCTTATTTAGCTGCTCCAGCTGAGGACTTCTGAAACCCTCCATCTGCATGTTGTGAAACTCATCTCTGGGTCAGGGGGTGGTTTCTCTCTGAACACAGAGGAAACACTTATTCAGGATGGCACTTAACTGGGGCTTGGGGACTAAACCAAGAAAATGGAGTTTCCTGAAATTACAATCTCTGTTTCTTCTTTTCTTTCTTTCTTTTTTTTTTTTTTTTCTGCTCAAATGAAGTTAGAAACCATAAAATGTGGCAGGCAAGGAAACTGAGGTTCTCCAACCAAAGGTGTAGTTATGTGATGGTCCTCCATCTGTTCACTCACCCCAAGAGATGTCTGAAAGTCCAAATCTCCTTGTGTAGCTTCTTTGTCTAGAAAGCTTACGGAGGGGCCAACCATCTGGAGACTTTGGGGAAATGCTTTGTTGAGCGAGATCAAGAAGGCAAGCTACTTCTAGCTAGGAGGCCCTGCGATCAGGAAACTAGATTCTTACCTTTGCCTCAAACTCAAATTACTTTTCTGTGCCTCAGTTTCACTTTCTATGAAGTGGAGATAATAATCCCCCTTCCTCCCTAGTTCCTCAGTACATTATAAAATGAAATTGTTGTGTTCGTTAGCCGTGGAGAGGAAAGTCTTGAATCAAATCATCGGCATTGTGTATTCTTACTGCCAAGTAGTCTCCACCAGTAATCATAATTTGCTTTTACAAATAATCCATGACACCTCTGGCCTGGTGACCTAAATGTCAAAAGAGGGATACGGCATTACACCATTCAAAGGCCTCTATTCTTTCAAATGTTGCTTCGAATTCACATGACATCTAATTTTGCTTAGAGTCACTTACTTCATTTTGCCAAAAATCAACTTGCATGAGCAGCCTCAACTAAGATCCAACAGGAACTAAAGTGAACATTCGGGTCTTGAAATACAATAAGGACACGTTTGGGATATAAACTCTTGACCTCAGAGTCCACCATCCACCTAGACAGTGGTGGCCATTGGCTTTTCTGATTTACTCTTCTGTTGATCTCTTTGACCTGGAAAGCATAAGGTGACACCACTCAACCACATGTATGATTTGAACCACTCTGACCACCAACCATTATTTTAAAAGCTGGCTGTGATGAGCAGGATCTTGTGGCTCCTGCCATCAGACTCTAACTCACTGAAAATCGTTCGGTTATTTTATGTCAAGAGTGACATGTAACAACCAAACTTGGAAATCTATTTTTCAAATTATCTTTTATTGGGGTAAAATTCACGTAACACAATTAATCTTCCCATGCAGTTCTCTGAGATGAAAGTGCATAACTTTCATCAGATTGTTTTTTTGTGTGGGAAAAAAACACACATAATATTGGATTTATCATCTTACCATTTTAAAATGTGCAGTTTAGTTGTGTAAGTATAGTATACGTACAACAGAGAAAATTTTCCGTCGCCATTTTTGGCTGTCCAGTTCAGTGGCATTAAATACATTCATATTGTTGTGCAACTATCACAATCATCCATCTCCAGAACTTTTTATCCTCCTAAACTAAAACTTTATACCCATTAAACAACAATTCTCCATTCTTCTCTGCCCTTAGCTCCTGGCAACCAGAATTCTACTTTCTGCCTCTGAACATTTGGCTCCTATATATACCTTATATGAACAAAATCATACAATATTTGTCTTTCTGTGACTGGCTTATTTCATTTAGCATAGTGTCCTCAAAGTTCATCCATGGCGTAGCATGTATCAGAATTTCCTTCCTGTTTAAGGATGAGTAATATTCCAGTATATACACATATCACATTTTGTTTACCCATTCATCCCTCGATGAACACTTGACTTCCACTTCTTGGCTAATATTAGGTCTGATCAAATAATCGAATGGACACCCGCTGGGAACTAACCTTTAGACCACTTCACAATTGACATTCCCTTTCACTTAGACCACATTCTACATGCTAAGACCACATTCCACTTGCTGAGACCATTATCTTTCCCCTCTGGATCTGCCCAGAGAATTCTCTGCCCAGAAAAAGTCCATATAGAGTGGCTTTTTCTGATTCCCTGTCCCTGGCTGCAGGTGCCATTTTGGGATTCATCCCATCTGGTTTTCTAGGTGACCAATAAATTCATAATTCTTTACCCCTTTTGGCCTTGTGCGTTCCTCCTTCAGTGTCCCTAACAGCTGTTATTAACAATGCTGCTAAAAACATGGGTGTGCATGTTTATAATGCAGGTCACCTCATGGCCCTGCTTTTAATTATTTTTTAAAATATATTTTTATTGATTTTTAGATAGAGAGAAAAACATCAATGAAAGAGAAATGTCAATTACCTGCCTCCTGTACAACTCCCACTGGGAATCAAGCCCACAACTAGACCTCTTGGTACATGGTTCAACGCTTAACCACTTAGCCACACTGGCTGGGCTAATTCTTTTTGGCATATGTCCAGAAGTGCATATATGATAGATCACATATTAATTAGGATTTTAATTATTTTTAAAAACTGTGATACTGTTTTCCAAAGTGGCTGTACCATTTTATATTCTCACCAGCAGTACACAAGCATTCCAATTTTACTATATCTCCATCAATACTTGTTTGTTGTTGTTTTTTAATAGTAGCTAGCTTAATGGCCATGCTGAAATTCCAGTTTTGTTAAGTGAGGAAGCGATGGAAGGCTAAGATGAAGCAGGTTATAAAGCATTCCCATATACTTGTATGAGACTTCTCTGGGTTGAGCACACTTATGAACCAGGAGTCTGTGATTCAATTCCTGTTCAGGGCACATGCCCAGGTTGGGAGCTTGATCCCCAGTGAGGGGCATGCAGGAGGCAGCTGATCAATGATTCTCTTTCATCACTGATGTTTCCCTCTCCCTTCCTCTCTGAAATCAGTAAAAATATATATATTTTTTAAATATCACTTACCGGTTTAGCTCAGTGGATAGAGTATTGGCCCTCAGAATGAAGGGTCCCAAGTTTGATTACAGTCAAAGGCACCAACCTCAATTACAAGCCTGTGTAGAAGACAACCAATTCATGTGTCTTTTTCACATCAATGTTCCTCTCTTGTGTCTCTCCCTCTCCCTCCACTCTCTCTAAATATCAATGGGAAAATATCCTTAGGTGAGGATTAAAAACAACAATAGTACTTATTGCTTACCCTTGTTCCAACTGGAGAGGAAGTATACACAAAGCCTGCAAAGGATGGCAAGGGTTTCCCTGCCAACTACAGAAGAGAGTCAGAGAGAATTTCATGCAAAGTTCTCCCTACCTGCACCACACATTTGGCATACAAATGTTCCAGATGACCCTGAGATAGGTTAGTGTTTCACTGTTTTGCACAGTTTCCCTATGGAATTGCCTGACAAAGGCAGATAAGCTACAGAAGGAAGAGTGGGAGGGATCTCTTCAGGAACTAGGCAATAGAATGAGGAAAATATGTATACCTAACACTGATCAAAGGTAAAAATTAAAAGGATGAGATTGGAAGTTAAGCCCAGAAAAACTGACTTGCTTCTGAGATTCTCATTGCCATCCCAAGATAATCACCAACAGAATGTAAAATCAGTGATTTGGGCTACTGCTCACTTCCCTTTCTAAAGTGTAGATATCCTTGCTCTTCCTCTCCCAGGGCCTGATAGGGCCTGCTACTCTCCAACGGCCCACAGCCCCCTTCTGTAGGATTTTACCCACCCTACACTCTCTGCTAGTTAAGCATTCAAAAACAATATTTATTGCCAAGACTGGTTTGGCTCAGTGGATAGAGCGTCGGCCTGTGGACTGCAAGGTCCCAGGTTCGATTCCAGTCGGGGGCATGTACCTTGCTTGCGGGCACAACTCCAGTGGGGGATGTGCAAGAGGCGGCTGATCGATGTCTCTCTCTCATTGATGTTTCTGACTTTCTATCCCTTTCCCTTCCTCTCTGTAAAAAATCAATAAAAATATATTTAAAAAAAAGAATGAAAGGGGACATATGTGCTCAGAGGGGTCCTGAAACCCATCGAGTGGTGCTGAAGGAAATAATAGTTTAAAAAATATACATACTCATTAAGTACCAAAAACCATGGACATCAAACTTGATAACTTGAAATGTTTAACACTTAAAATAATAAAATTGTGTTCAAAACAAAATTAATGTCTCTGATAATGGTATACTAGTACCAAGGGCAGGACAATGGAATCAGTCGGCCCCAGGTGCAAGCAATTCATCATAGTCTGTAGAGAATTTAAAAAATTTTAAATAATAAACTAAAATAAATAATAAATTCAAAGGTACACTGCTTTTTATTTTCCCCATGCTCCGTCAACTCTAAACAATGTCAATGATAAAATAATCCTCCCACCCAAAATACCTTTTGTTGGTCCAAGTTCTAAACAATTGGCTGTGGTAACTGTTGAATTTTAATAATACATATATCATCTTCAAATATATAAAGAATATATTATTCTTTAACAAACATTGTATTTGGCATAGAAGTCAAGTCAAAGAACTCCCATTTGTCTGGAAACTCAGTTTCCCATATTCATTTTGAGAGTAAATTCAGAATGGCTCAGAATCCTTTGAGCTTGCCTAGGGGCAGTTATGTCTCCAACCTTTACGGAACTGCAGCTTTAGGAGTATAAAACAATGGATTCAAAGCAAACAATAATTGTGAAGAAAAAAAAGGTAAACGTCAGTTACTTCAATTCTGCCTCTGGAAATAATAGAACAGAGTACTGTACATGATAGTATAAAATAGTTTTCCTTCTCTCAAGAAATAATTAATGTATTGTATGTGTTTATATATAGGCAGCTAAAATATTTTTGTTCTGTAACATGTTTTATTTTTATTTGTAATTTATTTATTTGCATGATTACATATATTAAATATAATTCAATTTTGTCTATGTTTCTTTTCTGGCTGTTATTTTTATTCACTTCATATCACAATTATTACTGAAATACATTTTTCATCTGTAGTTTATTAAAAATAATCAGTGCTAGGTGTCAAAAATATTAGACCTGTGACAGCTCTTACTACCTTTTTTCTAATTTGTGCATGACTCATGTTTCAATTATCCAACAGAGCACCTGATGTCTGCCAGGCACTGGGCTCAGCTGTGGATTACAGGGACCAATACAACACAGATCAAGCCTTGAGGTTAGTGTCTCTGGAACTGTCAAATTGAAGAGGGCCAGGATATGGCTAGCATATGCAGCTGAACTGAACATACTGATACACGTCTAATGTACTAGTAAATGAATTCTAGACTACTCAAAATGAAGTCGATCAAGGTGCTTATTTTATTCATGTTTCCATAAATGAGAGGCCTGATGGTTTTATACCTACGTAAAAGGCATTTAGGAACCTTTTCTAATCCAGTTCCGTATATATGTTTAAGAAATGCCTACCATCCTTTTGTTGTGTCAATAAACACAAAATAAATAAAGTTTATGCGTGTCAAACGTGAATGAACCCAGTTCCCATAATTATTATGAGTATTCTTTGTTGAAAGATGGAAAGATATAGATGGAGAGTTTCTGTGGTTCCTGCTGTCTGGATGATGGGAAAAGATGAGAGAAGTAACAAGCCTAAAATAAAAAGGTTTCAGGACACATAGGGCCAGGGTAAGGGGAAATTTTCAATGTATTTTTATTTTTTTCATGCATATTTCTCTCTCTCACACACACACCTCACTCCTTAAGGAAATCAGAATGACCTCAATTCTTTAGAAGAAAGAATCATTCAACTGAATGTAAAATATAGGAGGGTTGATGGGTTGATTACTGCAGAGCAACTAAGGACTAAGTATTTTTCTTTGGAACAATCTTCTCTAGCTGTGATCAACCTGAGACTCCCATATACTGTACTTGCTTTTTTTTTTCTTAATGGACTTTGGTGGAGGTTTCATTTTCTATGAAATAGTGCACCTTGCAATCTTCTGTGAAGAATTGAACAGGTGGTCTAAGGGGTAATTAAATGAAATTGAGCAAAAGAAATTTTAGGTTGAAAATCATAGAAAAAATATACCTGCAGCCAGTCCCATAATTCTGTGAAATAATCTCTCAGGGCAACCAAACCAGTAATGGCCCTATCACTTGTATAACTCTAAATGAGGATAAAAAGGTATTTTAGAGCATTTTATAAGGAAACAGCCTGCATTGGAACAAGGACAGATAAAATGACCCAATTTTCCATCTGTAATTTTTATGATTCTGCCTTGAAAGGCCTCTTTACACAGAGTATCTGACAATTTGGATATGCAAGACAAAAACACACACGCACACACACAGACAAAATGCTATTTGGCCAACTCTTCAAGGCAAGAGTCAAAGAACTTCAAAGGAAAATATTTTTTACAATAAAAATCATACTTGCCTCGCCGGTGTCACTCAGCCATTGAGGGTCAACCTATAACAGGTCATGGTTCGATTCCAGGTCAGGGCACTTTCCCAGGTTGTGGGATCAATCCTCAGTGTGTGGCGTCCAAAAGGCTGATGATAAATAATTATTCTCTGTCCTCAGTGATGATTCTCTCCCTTCCTCTCTGAAATCACTAAAAATAATATATTTTTAAATCAGATTTAAAGTTATAATAAAGTATGCATACTTATTTCATATGCATTTACATACTTATTCTATATAATAAAAGCATAATATGCAAATCAACCAAACAGCTGAACAGTGGAATGACCATCTGGACAGCCATCCAGGACACACTATGACACCCACTGATGCTAGGCCAGCAAATGCGGGTACACTGCAATTGGTCAGGGGCCAGGTCATGGCCCCATGATTGTCCCACAGAAGGAGGCCCAGGCCACTGGCTGGTGGAGCAATCAAACAGGGAGCTTCACAATTGCCTCAAAGAGAGAAGCCCAGATCACTGACTGGCAGGCTAAGGTGGGTGGACAGAGCCTCTCTCTGTGAGGGAAGCCTGAGATCAGGTCCCGAGTGCCTGATGGAAGCTGGTACAGGCAGCGAGGGGAAGGAAGGCCTACTCTTGCATGAATTTCATGCATCGGGCCTCTAGTTTAGTATATGGGGTTTATTTTGAGGTCAAAATTCAAATATGTTTCCATTTCAATTTGTCACTGTTCAACATCTCTGTCACCACAGCTGATGCTGATATTGACACTTCCAGTTAAAGGTCAAATCCAATGTTTTAGGCTACAACAGGAAATACCACTCAGCACTAGAATACATAGGAAAATCAGGACATTTTCAAAGATGTAATACAGGAAATCAACCAGAGAATATTCAAATAGTCACAGTGTGCCTAACATTTTAAACATTTTCTTCCTTTTATAAAAAAAATGCTGAGCAAAGCTTCCTGTGTTTTAAAAGCAACATCAATGGACTCTGAAAATTGCAAGTTCCAT
>PVJN01014656.1:0-46066 GCA_004026805.1 Lasiurus borealis | reverse complement strand
CCTGCACCCACATCCACTCCTGCACCTGCACCCACATCCACTCCTGTACCCATATCCACTCCTGTTCCTGCACCCACATCCACTCCTGTACCTGCACCCTTATCCACTTCTGTACTTGCTCTTGTACCAACATCCACTCCTGTACCTGCACCTACTTCCACTCCTGTACCTGTACCCACATCCACTCCTGCTCCTGCACCCACATCCACTCCTGTACCCATATCCACTCCTGTTCCTGCACCCACATCCACTCCTGCACCTGCTCTTGTACCCACATTCACTCTTGCACCTGCTCCTGCACCCACATCCACTTCAGTACCTTCACCCACATCCAATCCTGCACTCACATACACTCCTACACCAGCTCTTGTACCCACATCCACTCCTGTACTTACATCACATCCACTCCTACACCTATACCTGTACCCACTCCTGTATCTGCACCCACATCTGCTCCTGCACTTGCACTCACACTTACACCCGCATCCATTCCTGCACCCACTTGCACCCTCCCACAAACCTGCACCCACTCCTCACCTGCTCCTGCACCCTCAGGCGGCTCTGCAGCTCCTCCGCTGGGATTCGAGCCCGCAACCTGGGCATGTGCCCTGACCAGGAACCTAACCACGATGGCCTGGCTCACAGCCGGACGCTCAACCCCTGAGCCAGGCCCGCCGGGCAGGGCCCGGCCATCTTTCCGTGTCCGGGGTTCCGGCAGACCGCCGACTCAGACGCCGCTCGTAAGCCCGGGCCATGCTGGCGTCCGAAGACAGCCCCTCTGGCCTGGTGTTTTACACCACCCTTTCTCCTCTTCCCGGGCATCACTCGAAGCCCTCGTGTAAATGTTTACATACATGGGCTCCACATACATGCGCGCACACACATGCACATATATGGTACACACATTTTCTCACCTGACCACCATGCACTTCATCTGCTCCACAGACACACCTCCCCCCCATAGTCTGGCTTTACACTACTACGCATCCTCAACCCCTCCCACAACAATGCATCCATGTGGGTTCTGACCCAAAGGAACCGGGTAGGCCCGTGGTCGGCAAACTCATGAGTCCGCAGAGCCAAGTATCAACAGTGCAATGATGGACATTTCTTTGGAGAGAGCCACATTTTTTTAAACTTAAACTTCTTCTAACGCCACTTCTGCAACACAGAAGGCCGCCCAGGCCTCGATATTGTGTGGAAGAGCCACACTCCAGGGGCCAAAGAACCGCATGTGGCTCGTGAGCCACGGTTTGCCGACCACAGGCCTAACCTATGGCAAGAGAGAGCTTGCATTTGGAAACATTTTTCTTATTTGTGTGTGGCTGAAAGGACTGACACGGCCAGCAGAGATGCCTCAGCAATAAAATGCAACATGAAACACATCTTTCTGTCCTTTTTCTTTTTTCCCTGCGCCAGCACCCACTTTGGGTTTAAATGTCAAAGTTATTACGGCCCTGGCTGGTGTTGCTCAGTGGACAGAGCGTGCGGAGTAAGGGGTCCTGGGTTCGATCCAGGTCAAGGGCACATGCCTGGTTGTGTGCTCGATCCCCAGGAGGGGGGTGCAGGAGGCAGCCCATCCAGGATTCTCCCTCATCACTCTCCCCCACTCCCTTCCTCTTGGAATCAATAAAAATATATTTTTAAAAAGATTATTTGTAGCTGAGACCGGTTTGGCTTAGTAGATAGAGTGCCGGCCTGCGGACTGAAGGGTCCCGGATTCGATTCCGGTCGGGGGCATGTACCTTGCTTGCGGGCACATCTCCACTGTGGGGCGTGCAGGAGGCGGCTGATTGATGTCTCTCTCTCATTGATGTTTCTGACTTTCTAGCTCTCTCTCCCTTCCTCTCTGTAAAAAAATCAATAAAATATATATTTTTTTAAAAAAGGTTATCATGTACCTTGTTCAAGGCCAAATGCAAACCCCACAAGCAAGATCTTGGCTTGATCTCAAGATCCGCGTTGAGACCCTGAGCGTGGCGGGCAGCTGTGACTCCCGCCCAGAGACCTCCCTCCGGGCGGGGCTGGTGCCAGGCGGAGGGGCTGGGCACAGCTGGACAGATGACCGTGGAGTTGGCCACGGCGCAGAGCTGGTGACATGGCCCTGCGGGCTGAGGCCCTTTACCGGCGGCTGAGATCCCTGCCGCCGGGCCACTCGGCACCAGGGAGAGCTCACAGGGACCAAAGGGTGCAGCCAGCCTGGCCAGTGCTGCGTGGTGGTTAGACCCAGTCTGTACACCAGAGGGTACCAGGGTTGCAGGTTTGATCCCTGGCCCCGGTTGGGGTGCATGTGGGAGACAACCAATCAATGTGTCTCCTTCACATCAATGTTTCTCTCTCTTTCTCTCTCTCTCTAATGTATTTTTATTGATTCCAGAGAAGAAGAGAGAGGGAGAGAGAGAGAGTAGAAACATCCATGATGAGAGAGAACCATGGATGGGCTGCCTCCTGCACGCCCCACACTGGGATGGAGCCCGGTGTGCCCTGACCGGGAATCGAACCCCGACCTCCTGGTTCCGGGGTCACTGGGCCACGCCAGGCGGAAACCTTTAAGGGGTTCCCGGCTCAGGAAAAGTCAGAACGGATTCCCAGGAGTCTCACCTTCTCGCCGGTCGTTCCTGAGCACCCGCACCTTCTCGATTTTCCCCAGGAGCGCCCCGTCCTCCGCTGGGGAGAGGAAAGAGGAGCGCGTTAGACCCTCACAGTTATCGGGGCGCGGCGCTCCGCAGGGATTCTGGGTCCCCACGGGCGCCACAGAGGCAGGTGCCCTTCCTCCCGCTGCCCTACGGCCCGTACTCACGGTCGTTGCTGTAGTCGTCCACCAGGATGATCTCTCGGATGAGGTGGGGCGGGCTTTTCTTCAGCACGCTGAGGGGGGAGAGAGGGAGAGAGGGAGGCTGCAGCCGCTGAGGGTGTCGCTGGGGTGGGGAGCTCTGTCTCTGCCCTCATCCTTGTCTGGAGGCGCCGTCAGCCCCTCCTTGTTCTGCACACTCAGGGGACCAGCCTGCAACCCCGGGACAGCCCCGCCCTGGCCGTGCAGTAGACACAGCCCACGGGCAGGGTCCCTGCGAGGGGACGTTCTCTTCCCCCCACTCCCCACCCCGTCCTGCTCCCCCACTGCAGCAGCGGGCCACGCGGGGTCTCGGGGGGCCTCACCTGACCACGGTCCGGAGCAGGGCCGACCGGGCCTCGTTGTGGAAGGTGATGACCACGCTGGTGGCCGGCAGGTCCTCCCGCCACTGCTTCCGCTGGCACCTGAGGGAGCGAGAGGTGTGTCCTCTGAGCCAGGGCTGGGCCCGCCACGCCAGGGCCCCGGGGTGGGGGTACAAGGGGCACGGGCAGGTCCACCCGCCAGGAGGGACGGCCCAGATGCACCTGGCCCTGCAGGAGGCTCCGGCCACCCCAACATTCGGCCACAGCGAGACACAAGGAAACGGAAAAACACTCCCAGAAGTACGTGTGCCCCTGTTTTAAACATTCCTATCTGTGTGGACTTCAGAGGGGAGGGAGCGGGAGAGAGACATCCTGCACACCCCACACTGGGATCCAGATCACAACCCGGGCCTGTGCCCTGACCAGGAATCGAACTCTGACCTCCTGGTTCACAGGTCGACGCTCAGCCACCGGGCCACGCCAGCCGGCGGGGCTGGAGGTGCGTTTTAAACCACGAATGGTTCCGGCGCAGAGGGACACTGAGCGCAGCTTTCTAACGAGGCTTCAGAAGGAGTGTCTGAGACAGCGAGTGCGCCCGTGTGGGCCCCTGCAGACACGCTCTTCCCACTTCCTACTTCCCACGTCGTGAAGTGGGGACCATCCAGGCCTGTGGCTGCTCGTCCCTCATCCTGACCTCGTCCTGCCCTCCTCTGCCTGCAGCACGTGCCCCCGCTGCTGCCCAAAGCTGCCTGGGCCACCGGCCCAGACCCTGACTGCGCCCCTGGCCCTGGGCAGCAGGGACGCCCGTCGCTCCCCCCTTCCCACTCCCCCCAAGCCAGGCCGGCTCCAGACACCCTAGGGGACCGGGGTGCAGGGCAGGCGACCCATGAATCCAGAGACCCTCCGGCTGAAGGGGAAGAGCCCGAAGCGCCTCGGACACAACCACAGGGGCCAGGCCGAGCGCACAGGGCGCAGCCCGGTCCTGGCAGAGGATGCCCGAGTGCAGGGCGCGAGCGGCTCTCGGGGAGAACAGGACCAGTCACCTGAGTCTCCGTGGCTGGGCATTGACCTCCACACCAGGAGGTGACGGTTCGATTCCAGGTCCGGGCACAGGCCCGGGTGGCAGGCTGGATCCTCGGGGTGGGGCGTGCAGGAGGCAGCCGATCCGTGGTTCTCTCTCCTCAGTGATGTCTCTATCCCTCTCCTCCCCTCCCTTCCTCTCTGGAACCAATAAAAAAACGTATTAAAAAACTGTCACGCTGCCGATAACCACCGTCCACGGAGGACGCCCATTGGGGATTCCGGACCTCACTGCTCTTTAATGGCACTGGTTTTCTCACTCCTTTGCCACCGTCCACGAGAGACAGAGACGGCCAGGCCAGCGGGGCCCACGAGGGGCCGGAAGGACACACGGCCGGGAGGCGATGCTCCGGGCGGCGCGGGGCACACGGCGGCTCCGGCGGGGAGGGCTGCGGGAACAGGCGTGCGGCCTGCGGGTGCTCAGGGACCCACTGGCGTGGCTTCGGGTCCAGCTCGGCACAGAGGTGGGCGGTTCCTGACCCGTCACTGGAGCACCGAGTGGGGGAGAGTGAAGTCCCGCTGAAGCCCGCAGGCGGGAGGGACCTGTCGCAGCCCCGGGAAAGGGTCCCTTTCCTGGCAGCTGGGGCCCGAGTGGCGAGACACGGGCTGAGACCCTCCCGGCGGCCAGTGCGGGTACCATGCCTCGTCCTGTGCCCCAGCTCTGCGTGTAGCTAGCACAGCGGGAGGGGTCTGCTCCCACAGCTAAAGGTGGCCCCCTTTTCTTTTTTAAATATATGTTTTATGTCAGAGAGGAAGGGAGAGAAACAACAATGATGAGAATCATGGACGGGCTGCCTCCTGCACATCCCACATTGGGGATGGAGCCTGCAACCCAGGCCTATGCCCTGACTGGAAATCAAACCGTGACCTCCTGGTTCCTAGTTCGATGCTCAACCCCTGAGCCAGGCCGGCCGGGCAGAGGTGTCCCTGTTTAATGGGAAACCCACGGGAGAGGGAAGGAGTGGGGTCAGGACTACGAGCCTGACTCGGTCAGCACTGAGGGGGCGGCTGGGGCAGCTTCGGAAAACGACCAACCGGCGGGTCCACCGACCAGCGCGCTCACGGGGAAATGGCCACAGACGCCGGTGCTCCTTCCCGGCCAAGGAAACCAGGGGCGGATCTTGCAAAGGAGCAAGACAATCAGGACCGTTAGAAAGCCATCGACAAGGCCCGGGGCCCAGCACGGCCTGTCCGGTTGGGCACAGCGAGGCGCGTGATGGGCGGTCGCTGCGGGTGGGAGAGGCGGTCGCTGCGGGTGGGAGAGCCGCAGTCTGGAATCAATGCCGTCCTGCGTCTCGGCGGATGCCGGAGGCTAAGTCCTCCAGGACCCGCAGGCCTGCAGGGCGCATCCCTCCCAGTTTCAGTGTCAGCTGACTGTCAGACGAGGGAAGCAGCTACAAGACTCTACAAGGCGCAACTGTGAACGAGAATGTCGCCCCTGGGACCGGGTCTGTGATGTGAGGCCTCCTGTCAGGCGGCCACGAGTCCCTCTCCGAGCAGCGGGCGCACAGTGGGTGCACGACGGGCGCACAGTGGGCCTGCTGGGCCCAGCAGATGCCCCCGCCGCGTGCGTACCCAGCCCTGGGAGAGTCAGGAGGCAGCTTTTTCTCACGCTCGCCCGGTAGCCAGCCGAACGGATCCAATCGCTCCCATTCCCTCCTCCTCCTCTACTCCGTGGGAAGCTGTAGAAGCCGCGGGCCAGGCGGCAGGCATTCCTCGGCAGGCACGTCACACGTCACGTCGCTCCGTTAACATTCCTCCGCGGCCCCACGGCAACCGCAGTGCCCGGAAGGGGCAATCAGGACCGGGAGGAGCCAGCCATCCCGTTTTTTTAAGTAAAAAAAGAAAAACAAAAAACAAGACCAGGCTCCGGCCCGTGAGGTCAGAGGGAGAATATGTGTGTGTGGTCAGAGGGAGAATGTGTGTGTGTGTGTGTGTGTGTGTGTGCGCCCGGAGCCTCCGTCCTCCCTGGGAGCCGAGGGAGGGAGGCAGGGCCTGAGACCGTCTTCAAAAGAAACAATAAATCTCCCGTCTAAAGAGCCGCCTCCGTGCCAAGCAGTCTGACCGCCCAGAGCCAGGGAGAGACGCCCAACAAAGACATTGGGTGAGGGGGGTGGGGGGGAGAGGGAGGGAGGGGTGGCAGCCGGGACTTTCCTCCTTCCCTCTCGGGAGCCGGGCAGAAAGGGCGGCGATCTGAAGTCAGCAGAGAATAGACAGCTCGGGCTGCGGGGCCAAGGTCACCCCCCTTTCCCAGGCTGGGGTACGGCCGCGGCCATGCGGGTAACTTCTTGTCCAGCAAGACCAAGACTTGGAAAGCTGGGCACACAAATGTGTGTGTGTGTTTTTTTAAATCCTTCCTTTTAAATTCCCCCGAGAGCCCAAGACCGTTAGTATCTGACCTCTGGACTGGATGGAAAACGAGCTGATCTCCATGGCAACGTGGAAGGACGCTCTGGGGCAGGCCAGCCTCTGAGGCCCTTGTCATCCCAGAGGTGGATCAAGACTCCAATGAGCTAATCACCTGAGCTAATGGGACTGGGAGGCGGGGGCTCAGGGGTTGAGCATCGACCTAGGAACCAGGAGGTCACGGTTCGGTTCCCGGTCAGGGCACATGCCCAGGTTGTGGGCTCCATCCCCAGTGGGGGGGGGGGCGTGCGGGAGGCAGCCCATCAATGATTCTCTCTCATCACTGATATCTCTCTCTCTCTCTCTCTCTCTCTCCCCCCCCCCATTCCTCTCTCTCTCTCTCCCTCTGAGCCTCTCTGAAATCAATAAAATTGGAAAGATCCCATGACTCTAACACAGGCTATCACACATGTGTGGCTGTGTATTCCCAGTGACTGCCGTCACAAAGTCAGAGTGAAACTCCTTTTTGTCACTAGGGACAGGCTGAGACGCGCTTGCGCGCGCGCACACAGACACACACACACACACACACACACGGGATCCGAGCGGAGGACCCTTGGGCCACGGCCAGGACGGGGCGCTGCTGGGCGTGCGAGGAGAGCCCGAGTGATGGGTGGGTGGGAGCAGAGAAGCACCTGCTTCCAGAGGAGAGAGAGTTCCAGAACCAGGGCCCGACCACAGAGCAGACCCTACTTCCTGCCAGAGTCAGTGACCTGCAAACCCGCGTCCTCCCCGACACAACCTCCTCACTCAGCCTGCACCAGGGCAAGCCTCAGCGTGGATTCACCATGAAGGCTCCCATGACGGACATACACACTCACGTCACCTCCGAGAGCGAGTTTCTCTGCCTGACGGGCCCACGTGGGAAGCAGCTGGTCCCAGCTCACGCATCTCCTCCACGCGACGTGACGCCACCCCCACGGTCCCCCACAACCGTGTCTCAGGGCCACGCCCGCCCCAGGGACATGAGGTCCCGCTGCTCCCTGGTCCCGCCCTCCTCCCCTCGGAGGGAGTCAGCTTGCTTTAGTTTCGCCCACCGCGCGGGTTTGCAAGGGCCTCTGGCGATCCTGACGTTCGTCCCCCTGGTGTCCAGAGAGGCCGTGCACCTTCCCACGGGTTCACGAGCCGCTGGACTGTTGGTTCTCTGAATTGACGCTCGTTTTCTCTGTCCACTTTGTAACGAGGTTGGTGCCTCCTTGTTGTTATTTTATAAAATATGTTTTCGGCTGAAATGGTTTGGCTCAGTGGGTAGAGCATCGGTCTGCGGACTGAGGGGTCCCAGGTTCGATTCTGGTCAAGGGCATGTACCTTGCTTGCGGGCACATCCCCAGTGGGGGGCGTGCAGGAGGCAGCTGACCGATGTCTCTCTCATCGATGTTTCTAACTCTCTATCCCTCTCCCTTCCTCTCTGTAAAAATCAATAAAATATATTTTTTAAAAAAATGGAAGCGATCCGATCCTGAGCTGCTCTTTAACCCCCCCCCCCCGCCGGCACCCCGAAATGACGCTTCTGAGGAGCCTGGCCAGCGGGAGGCTTGGGTAACTTCGTTCACCAGCCTGGGTCTGTCCCTGCCCCCCCTCCACAGATTAGTGGGTTCGTGGGAAGCAGCGTCGACAGAAACAGACGCCGGCGGCCACTCTGTGCACCCTCCGGCCACGCCCGGAGCTGCTCCATGGACTCGCTCCCTCTGAAGCCCCGACAGGAGAACGCCGGCTTCCCCTGTCGGGGGTCCAGTCCCTGTGTTCACTGCTCGGCACAGAGGTGTGCTCTTCTCCTCTTTGCTGCCCTCCATCTTTTAAAAAAAGATGTTTCTATTGCTTTTTAGGGAGAGGAAGAGAGAGATAGAAACACCCATGATGAGAATCATGGACCGGCTGCCTCCTGCACGCCCCCCACTGGGGATGTGCCCACAACCAAGGTCCATGCCCTTGACTGGAATGGAACCCAGGCCCTTCAGTCCACAGGCGGACGCTCTATCCACTAAGCCACACCGGTCAGGGCATGCGTGCCTAACCTTATGTGGACCAGGCGTTAAGCCACCATCAGCGCCCGCCGAGTCCCCTCAGCCCCCATCTTTCCTCACTCCTCCCCCCAAAAGCAGTGCCAACCTCCGCCCGGGGTGCTCTCCCCCCTGCAAGACAGCCCGGGGGTCTCTCCTCTCATAACGCCGGCGTCACCCCGTTTTCGGCTCCCGACCGATCCCTCAGCCACCAGTCAAACCCTCCGAGATTCCCAGGAAAACCATCCCGTGGCCCTGTCGGCCTGCAGCGCCATAAAGTGAAGAAAGAAAGAGAGACTGAAGTTTAGACAGGACAAAGAAGAAGAAAAAAAAAGACCCATTTCCTGCCAATCCGCAGCTCTCTTCCACATAAACACAGCGTTTCAAAGGAAACCAAACGCACAATTCCAGACGCAGGAGACAGAAGGGCGGTTTGGTGATGTAAACGTGGGTTTGGAGACGAAGATCACCACGCTGCACTCAGAGACCCGTTTAATCAACACAAAGTAAACATCAAATCCCGACGAGACCGAAAAGGGGACCAGAACATGAGCTCGAGCCTTTACTCTCTCTCTCTCTTTCTCTCTCTCTCTCTCAACAGTGTGTGCCCGACAAAATGCACATGCACGCATACACACACACACACACACACACACACACACACACGGTCACAGCGCCCTGCTCTATTTCGACAATGAAGTGTATGTTTATCAACACCGCCTTTAGAATCATTCAATGTGTGTATGCATTTTTTAGGGGGGGGGGAACAGGACACCCTAGATTTGTTTGTTCACTGTGAGCTCTAACAGAAACAAAGAATTCCGTAAGCAGAATCGATATGTCCAAGACAGGGGGACGGGTCCGGGGACAGAGGGCAGGCCACTGGAACTCATCCAGATCGTCGCACAGGGGACACTTCACACACAGACGAGAGCCTGAGAGAGGCAGGGGGTCCCAGGGACACCCCTGATGAAGGTGCAATTGGGGGCCCAACGGGAGAGGGGAGAGAAAGCGGGGCCCAAGCAACACGGACGAAGACGTGAGGCTGCCGACTCAGAAACGCCTGCAAACCCCGAACAGCTTCCATATTAAAAAATAAAATAAAAACATTAAAAGATCCAGGCACATTGTCAACACGCTGCTGGAAACCAGAGGCCAAGAGAAACCTTCACGGCAGCGGGAGGAAAAGCCACAGTGCCGTCACAGGGCGACAATGAGACCAGGGCGATACATGTCACCGGACGGGGGAAGCAGCAGACAGCGGACAACGGTGAGAAGCGCCAGGTCACTGCCAGCCCCAGTGCCGCCTCACTCGCCTCGCTCGGGGACAGGACGCTTCAAGGGTGATCTTGAAATGAAGATGTTGTCAGACAGGGAAAAAAAAAGAACACTGAACTTGCCGCCGGCAAACTGTCACCGGGCGAAAGATGAAGACGTGCTCAGGGGGTGAGCTGGGAGAGCAATCGCAGCCGGGGCACACAGAAACATGAACACGTGGGCGGATCAGAGACCAGCACACGGCATGAGACCAGGAAAGCGTTCCCGTGGAGTTTACGCATCCACCGTGTGACCCACGAGCATCGGGGCAGAGGAGAGGGGTGGAGGGGGAGGTGTTGGGTCTGCAGCCTGCACGGGGAAATAACACAAGTGCTCACTGATTCGTTAGACGCTGATGAGCCAGGAGTGCAACGAGCCGAGAGAGGGGCAACACTTGATCCAGAAAGGCCAGGAAGAGGAGCACAGAACAGCCACGTGTGGGTTTTCAACCCACCGACACCGCCAGAACCTGCAGGCACAGCGGCCTGGCGCTCACCTGCATCCGCACCGCCGAGTGGCTGACGGACAGGGGGAGGCGGGCTGTGCACGCGTGAGACACTGCTTTCCTCAGCAAAACGGAAGGGAGAACAAGGCCCTGGGCCCCCAAAATGAGACCCCTCGCAGCGCCCACCAACGCAGAGGAGAATCCCCTCCCAAGCCAGCTGAGTCTCTCTACGTTGGTCTGTTAATCCTCACCCGAGGGTATTTTTCTGGGCATTTCTTTTAGGAGAGAGAGGAGGGGGGAGGAGAGAGAGAGAAACATTAATGTGAGAGAGACTCATCGACCAGCTGCCTCCTGCACAAGCCCTGACCACCCAGGCCTGGGGACCGAGCCCTGCCACAGAGGTACGTGCCCTGGACCAGCGTCGAACCCGGGACCCTTCAGCGTGTGGGCTGACACTCTCTCCACTGAGCCCCCCTGGCCAGGGCCTGACTCTGCTGCTCCCCCGGTTCCGCTCCCCTAAAAATAAGCCTCCGCGTCCCGTCATCACGGCCCTCACGGAGGCGTCCCTCGGCGGGGCTGCGTTTATGCTCACGCTTCGTGGCCTCAGCGATGTTTATTCCCCCGAGTCCCGAGGAGGAGCGGCCGCGTCTTTCCCCCCAACCCTAATCCTGCTTCACCCCCCTTTTCAAACGGCTGACGTCAACCCTGCCGGTCTGGCCGGGCGCCACAGCACAGCCAGGACTGAAATGCCGGCCCTCACGTTGGAATTTTGTAAAAACAACAACAAACAACAACAACAGAGAGGCCCTAGCCGGTTCGGCTCAGTGGGTAGAGCATCGGCCTGTGGACTGAAGGGTCCTGGGTTTGATTCCGGTCAAGGGCACATGCCAGGCTGCGGGAGGCAGCTGATCTGCGATTGTCTCTCATCATCGATGCATCTCTCTCTCTCCTCCTCTCCCTTCCTGTCTGAGACCAATAAAAACGTTTTTAAAAAGCTAGATCTATCTATAGTTTTAGAAAAGAACGGTGCTCTAAGGCTTACACTCTGAGGAGAGGGCACCCTGACATCCACCCGACTCTGGGGGGCCTTTAGCCCCAACATACGTGGAGGGCGTCCCAGCTGCGCCTTTAACACATGCACATGCACGTGCACCCCACAGTTGCTGGCTAAAATTAAACCCACCGAAAACGCACCCCGCCCCGGGATGAGTAGTCAGACATCTGCTTGGATAAACTCCCTATTTCAAACCCTGAAAAAAAGTCATATATATACATATATATATATATATATATATATATGCATACACACATATATACACACGCATATATACACGTACATATACGTTTGGGGGACTTTGAAGGGACTTGCGGGAGAGCCAGTGTGACAGCTGTAAGCTCACCGCTGGCTCTCAACTCCACCAGACAAGCCGCAGCAGAGACACCAGCCCTCACACGGACCAGAGAAACGACCGCACACCGTTTCACCGAGATTGAAGCCCGCCGGGTGCCCGGCCCCCCAGGCAGGGCATCCACACCCCACCGGGCTGGGACTCCCCCCCGTCCCCCCTCAGGAGATTGGGCCACGCCCCTCTTCACACCACACGGCCCTTTCTGCTCGAGGGCAACTGCTCCCCATCACCGGGCACGCTGTTCCCATGGCGAGGACCCAGGTCCCCCTCTCTGTGCCACAGGGACCCCCTCCGTGTCCAGCAGCACGTGAGGGCGGCGGGAACAGGCCCCAGGGTGTGTGTGTGGGGAAGGGTGGAGGGGTACACGCACCTGGCACCCCCTCCCCAGGTGTGCTGGCGAGTGTGGACCAGCGGCGCCTGAAATCCCAGGACCCACGCGTGGCCCCTGAGCCTCAGCACACGCACCCCGCGCTCCCCTCCGTGAGCCTCTAACAGCGAGCACCCAGGCACCTGTCAGCCCCCGGATGTGCTCCTCCTCTGAGCAGGACTGGCCGCTAAGGGCCCCACCAGCAGCCACAGAGGCAGAGAGAGGACATCCCGTCCCCGTGGTGACACGGCTCGGGACTGACGCCTGGAGACCTCCTGGGCGGAGTCTGCGAAACCCGGGTGCCCTCTGCCCGCAGGTCCCCAATCCCCAGCGAGGCATGCGGACAAGAGCGGTCAGCACACAGGCTGGTGGGAGAGAGAATTGTCCCCCAAAGCAAGGATTTACGTTCTTTCCCTTCCCACAGGGCTGGGAAGATTGGACAGTGAGGGCCCCAGCTGGTGTGGCTCAGTGGATAGAGCATCAGGCTAGTAGACTGAAGGGTCCCAGGTGTGATTGCCAGTCAGGGCACAGGCCCGGGTTGCAGGCTCCATCCCCAGTGTGTGGCGTGCAGGAGGCAGCCGGTCCATGATTCCCTCTCATGGATGTTTCTCTCTCTCTCTCTCCCGTCCTCTCTGACATCAGTAAAATACGTATGTATAAAAAGAGAAAAGAATGGAAAATTACGCTTTTTTGTGTGCGTGTCTTTTAACACCACGTTCTCCTGCCAGCTCCCACCTTCCGGCCAGCAGCCCAGCCTCAGTTCCGGCCCGGGCACCCGGACCAGAACCCGGCCCGGTCCGCCTCCTCGCTCCTGCGGGTGCAGGTCCACGCCGGCCGCATGCTGCACAGTCGGCCCACCCTGACGGCCCCGCACAGACAAAGCCACATTCCGGTTCCCAGAGCGGCCACCCGCCCGCACTCGGCATCGCCGCCCTCAGACCCCTGCCCACCCCTCCCGCCGGGTGGGGCTCGGGAAGCAGGGCCCGGCCTGGCCCCCTGCACGCTGACGCGGTACTCACTGGTCGTGCCTGGTGTCGGGGATGGCCCGGTCCATCCGCAGCTTGTCGCTCTCCACCTGGTTGAACTTGTTGCGGGCGTAGGGGTCCTGCCCCGAGCGGACCATGGTGCCCCCGACGTAGGCCTCCTGGTTGAAGTCCCGCCACCGCACCTTGCCTGTGAGGGGCAGAGCGGAGGAGGGCGTGAGCCGGGGCGCAGAGACCGGCGTGGGGGGCCCCCCGGGGACAGTGCCGCATCCCGAGTTAGCGCCCAGCCCGGCCGGCTGGCGGGCGTGGCTCCAGGGTTGAGCGTCGGCCTAGGAGCCGGGAGGTCAGGGTTCGATTCCAGGGTCCGGGTCTGTTTCTGTTCAAAGGCATGTATCCAGGTTGCAGACCCCACCCCCACACCCCCCTGGCTGGGGCCCTGGTGAGGGATCATGGGGAGGCAACCAATTGAAGTGTTTCTCTCACATTGATGTTTCTCTCTGTCTCTCACTCTCTCTGCCACGCTTTCTAACAATCAATGGAAAATATCCTCAGATGAAGATAAAAAATAATATATCCTATCCTATGAAAGAGACATCTTGAAAATGCAGGCTCCATCCCCAGGGTGGGGCGTGCAGGAGGCAGCCGATGTGTGGTCATCCCTCATCACGGGTGTTTCCCTCTCCCTCTCCCTTCCTCGCTGACATCAGTACAGTGATCTTTTAAAAACAAGCAGAGAAACGACAATGCACATCCATGGAAACGGACCTCCCAAGGATTCACACCACAAGACACCCGGACACCCAGGTGCTCAGAGACACGCACGTGGTTCTTGGGTGAGAGACCTCGAGGGTGCTGGCGGCTGGATGCCCGTCAGGAGGCCTCGGGCCTGGTACCAGCCACCACCCCGCAGGGGGCCGGGGAGGAGGGTCCCCCAGGCCGGGGGCAGCAGGAGGCTTGGATCCCGCCCTAGCCTCACGCTGAGCTGCGAGGCTTCCCTGCAGCCCTCGTGGGAAGACGGGGAGACGGGCCTCAAGAGCCGCACGCCCCGGGGACCGGGAGCCGCCGCTTCTGGGACGGCGGCCAAGCAGGGAAAGGGACTGTATGTCAAATCAGAGAGAAAGCTCTGGGTTTATTTATGGCCTCCTGGGCGGCGGCCAAGGGAATGCCATTCCACTCCGCTTAAAAGGGGAAAGAGAGAGAAAAGACGCCCGATATCCTCCCTCTAAAGGTCCTTACGCCACGGAGGACAGAGGCGCCAGGATTACGACAGACTCGGCCGTTTCAGTGACGGAGGCCGCGCACGGCACTTCATTATGGGTCACGGGGTCTCCGGCGAGACAGGGAACTCTGCTCGCCATGAGAAACAAGGACTCTGGCCCAATCCATCCTTTCTTCCTTTCTTCCCTCCTCCCTTCCTTCTTTTCTCCTTCCTTCCATCTCCCTCCCTCTTCTCCCTTCTTTCCTTTCTTCCTTCCTTCCCTCCTTCCATCCTTCCCTCCCTCCTCTCTCCTTTCCTTCCTTCTTTCCTTCTTCCTTCCATCCTTCCCTCCTTCCTTCCATCCTTCCTTCCCTTCCTCCCTCTCCCTCCCTCCCTCTCTTTCTTCCTTCCTTCCTTCCTTCCCTCCTTTCTTCCTTCTTTCCTTCCTCCCTCCCTCCTCCCTCCCTTCTCTCCCTCCCTCTTTCTTTCCTTCTTCCTTCCTTCCCTGGTTCTTCCTTCTCTCCTTACTTCTTCCTTCCTTCCTTCCCTCATTCTTCCTTCTTTCCTTCCTTCCCTCCCTGCCCCTCCCTCGTTCGTTCGTTTGTTCCTTCCTTCCTTCTTTCCTTTCTTTCTTAATTGTCATCTGAGGCTATTTTTCCATTGATTTTTAGAGCGAGTGAAAGGGAGGGAGAGGGGACGAAAGAGAGAAACATGGATTGGTTGCCTCTCACGAGTACCCTGACCTGGGGCAGCGGATCGAGCCTGCAACCGAGGTATCTCGCCCTGGACTGGGAATCGAACCCATGACCCTTTGATCTGAGGGCTGACGCTCTAACTACTAGAGGCACACCGGCCAGGGCCACAATTCCTTTTTAAGGATGAAAAAAAAAAGAGAGAGAGAGAATTCAAAAGGAGCTAAAAGCTGTTTAAAAGAAAACATAAGGCAAAAAAAACGGGTGTTACAGGTTAAATACTCTCAATGTTTGTAAAATTATCCATGCCAAAAGAACTTAAAAAAAAAAAAAAACACAAAAACACCATAACACGGTCTGGCTTGCATTGCGAGGTGTACACCGGGCTTGAAATCAGGAACAGCCAGACCTTTCTTTTCTAAAGTTTAAATGGAAGCGCTGCCTTTGCCTCTGTATGACCGTGTCTAAATGTCGTTGTTGCCTGGCCGGTGTGGCTCAGTAGTTGAACATTGACCTGGGAACCAGGAGGTCAGGGTTCGATTCCCGGTCAGGGCACAGGCCTGGATTGTGGGCTTCATCCCCAGTATGGGGCGTGAAGGAGGCAGCCAGCGCATGATTCTCTCCCATCATTGATGTTTCTCTTTCTCCCTTCTTCTCTGAAATCAATAAAAATATATTTTAAAAAACTATGACTTGGGCCCTGGCTGGTTTGGCTCCGTGGATAGAGTGTGTCTGCATGCAGACTGAAGGGTCCCAGGTTCAATTCCCGGTCAAGGGCCAGTGAGAGGCAGACAGGAGGCAGGCGATCAGTGATTCTCTCTCATCATTGCTGTTTCTATCTCTTTCCCTCTCCCTTCCTCTCTGGAATCCATAATAAATATATATTTTTTAAAATGTTTCTTGTTAAAAAACAAACAAACTGTGACTTGGAACATACCATCCAATATGCCCTATTTCAGTCTACTTTTTCTTTCAACAAATTTCGGTCGCCTCCCCGAGGACGCACTTCCCCGCCCAGCAACGGGCCGAAGGAAGTCATCAAAAACCCTGCTCTCTGCGCCTCCACAGGCCCCATCAAACCCAGTGGCCACCCCCCCAGGCCCGGTGCCCCCAGGCCACATCGGCTCATTCCCAGGCGGGGATACAGGAAGCCTGACCCCAGGCGCCCGCCGAGGGCCGGTGCGGTCGTACCTGGCGGGAGGGTCTCCACGCTCTGCGCCTTCTCCTCCACGCTGCTGTGGTGCAGGTCTTTCTTCTTGATCGCGTCGATGTCATTCCAGTCCTCCTGGGGGGACAGAGACACCGTGAGGCCTGGGTCCCGCAGGCACCCCTCATTCTGCAGGCCCCATACACAAACTCTCGGGAAGCCTATGGGCTCCTGGGGATGTGACCCAGAGATGCACCCCATCTCACCTCCTCCATCCCCGGGACCTGCCCCGGAGCACCTCTCAGCGGGTGGAGGCGCCAGGGGAGAAAGTGGGCTGAGCTTTTCTCCGGGAGGATCTACAGTTCTCCCTCCACTTTATTCTTTGCTTAAAGGTTTGGGTGTTTGATTTCAGAGAGGAAGGGAGAGAGGGAGAGGGATAGAAATATCAGTGGTGAGAGAGAATCGTGGATCGGCTGCCTCCTGCACGCCCTCCACTGGAGATCCAGCCCGAAACCTGGGCCTGGGCCCTGACTGGGAATTGAACCGTGACCTCCTAGTTCCGTGGTTGGCAAATCGAGGCTCGCAAGCCTCTTGCAGCTCTTTGGCCCCTTGAGTGTGGCTCTTGCACAAAATACCACGGCCTGGGCAAATCTATTTTGAAGAAGTGGCCTTAGAAGAAATTTAAGTTTAAAAAATTTGGCTCTCAAACCGGTTTGGCTCAGTAGATAGAGCGTCGGCCTGCAGACCGAAAGGTCCCAGGTTTAATTCCGGTCAAGGGCATGTACCTTGGTTGAAGGCACATACCCAGTAGGAGGTGTGCAGGAGGCGGCTGATGGATGTTTCTCTCTCATTGATGTTTCTAGCTCTCTGTTCCTCTCCCTTCCTCTCTGAAATCAATCATACAAACCTGAACAGGGCTGGGAGAGGGCACAAAGCTTGTGTTGTTTTCACTGTGTGAGAAAGAAAGAAAAACAACAACCCTAGGCAGGACCAGCCGCACACCCAGCGCCTAAGCCGTTATAAATGACCCGTCTCACCCTTGGCGGCATCGTCCAGACGCTAAGCCAGGCGGGGGTGAGAGAAGGGCCTCAGCGCAGGACGGGGAGGCCGCCGTAAACCGGAGGAAGCGCCGGGGGAGCCCGGGGGAGCGGGGTTTGCACGGCCGTGAGCGGACTCGGTGGTGAGTCACAGCCAAGTTCATCACAGTCAGATCAGGCAGAACACGCGCCTCCCTTTTGTCCCGCCCCCACGAGCTGACGCATCGCGCCTCATGCGTCTCGTCTGGTCGCCCCCCTGCAGAACCAGGGACCCGGCGGGAGCGCAGGATTTTCGCTCAAAATAACGAACATAAAAACAGTCCTGGCGCTGAGCGTCACCGAAGCGTGAGCGCCCGCCTCCTCCCCGAAGGGCTGGGGGAGCTGCCGCAACAGAGAAGAAATAGACGTCAAGGCGGGGAGAGAGGGGGCAGAGTGGCCATCACGATGCGCAAACGGGGGAACAGAAATGCCACAGGCACGTGCGCTGTGGTGCTGAGCATCCCGGAGGCAGGAGGAAAAGGAGGGACGGGAACGAGAATTCAGATGCAACGAGACTCGGTCGGTCGGGTGGCCCGTCGGTCGGGTGGCCGGTCGGTTGGGGCCAGGAACTCGGTGGGGCGAGTAACCACAGGTACCTGAGGAGGGGGATTCCTGGTGGGAAATTCTCCACGTCCAAGGGCATCGGTGGTGTTACCGACCCTAAAACCCGGTACCCATCCCAGTGCCGTTCCGCTCGGGCAGAGAGCAGCAGTGGGGGGAGGAGGGGAGGAGGGATATTAGAAGACGGTGGTGGCCCTAGAAGACACGAGGTCTGACCTGTGAGCAGAGACTTGGGGCCTGGCCCAGGTGGGGGGGAGGGCCAGGGGATGGCTCCTGGACTGTGCACATCCCCCCCAGAGCTGTGACGTCACCCTCACTATGCCCCCAAACTCTCGACAGTCATTCGGGTCAAAAGGCAGGAATGGGTCGTGGGCCCAGATCTTCTGAGCCCAGAGCCCTCTGGCCGAGCAGGCATCTCCCAGGATTCCATTCCTGAGGCCCCAGGGCCCCGCTGGTCCCTGGCTGGTGTGGCTCAGGGAATAGAGCGTCAGCCTGTGGACTGAAGGGTCCCAGGTTCAATTCTGGCCAAGGGCACGTGTCTGGGTTGTGGGCTGGATCCCTAGGTGGGGGTGTGCAGGAGGCAGCCGATGCACAATTCTCTCTCGTCCTAGAAGCTTCTGTTTCTTGCTCCTCCTCTCCCTTCCTCTCTGATGTCAATAAAAACATATTTTAAAAAAGGAGGAGGGACCCTGGGGCTGGAGCCAGCCAGCCGGCAGGGGACGGGCTGACGCCAGGGTCCCCTCTGGAGCGACCAGCGTGCGCCTGGCCCCGCACCATGGGGTGCATCCAGCTCACACCTTCGCCCTGAAAGCCAAGGTGGCCCCAGACCATGGGCTCCCCGAGGCCACAGCCCCCCCCAGGGCTCCCTCAGACTCAGTGTGCGGTCTTCCCGATGCCCAGCGGCCTGGAGCCTACCGCCCAGCACAGAGCAGGTGCCCACCCCTCCTTTCCCGGGAGCAGCCGGCTCCGGGCCCACGTGAGGCTCCAGGTTCCGGGGTTCCCGTCAGAACCGGCCCAGAGGCACAGCCGGGTCCAGGCCAAGGAAGGAAACCCTGGGGTGAAACTCCTGCCGACACCGCCTCACACCGAGCATCGCCGCCTTCCTTTTCTTTTCTAAAATGTGTTTTTATTGATTTCTAGAGGGAGAGGGAAAGGGAGAGAGGGAGAGAGGGAGAAAGGGAGGGAGGGGGAGAGGGAGAGTGGGAGAGAGAGAGAGAGAGAGAGAAAACATCCATGATGAGAGAGAACCATGGATCGGCTGCCTCCTGCATGACCCCTAGTGGGAACCGAGCCTGCAACCCGGGCCTGTGCCCTGACTTGGAATCAAACTGGCGACCTCTCGGTGCACAGGGTGACACGCTACCCACTGAGCCACGCCAGCCAGGGCTGACCGTCACCTTTCATGAGACCTTCTCACCCGCGCCACGGGGCCCTAAACACATTGGGAGAGACGGACTGGAAGGATTTGGCACTTTAAGGATTCTTGTCCTCCTCCTTCTCCTCCTCCTCTTCTCTGGGAGAGAGAAGACAGTCCCCTTGGTCAGTAAAATGCAGGTGGACAGCAGCTATGGTGCGGTGGGCAGTGTGCCCCCAGCCCAGTAGCAGACCCTGCTTGCAGACCCGGGTTCAAGGGTGCCTCCTGCAAAGCTCCCTTTCAGCCCACCGCTGTGGCTCAGGGCCTGAACGCTGACCCAGGAACAAGGGGTCAGGGTTCGATTCCCGGTCAGGGCACATGTCCGGGCTGCAGGCTCCATCCCCAGTGCGGGGCGTGCAGGAGGCAGCTGATCTGTGAGTCTCTCTCTGATCACTGATGTTTCTCTCTCTCTCCCCCTCTGCCTTCCTCTCTGAAGTCAATAAAAATATATTTAGATTTCCTTTTCAAAAGCTATTTTGCAACTGCTACCGTCTCGTCTAACAGCCGTGTCGCAACCACACCAGACACGTGGGGTATGCCTGTCCCCCCACTTCGCACGGCGGGTGGGAGAACCAACCATCGGCCGGAACCTGGCGGGGCCGGGCCGCCCCTCCGAGGCCACTCGCCGCTGTGTGCACAGGCAGAGCTTCCGGGGCCTCCGCCCAACCCCCAGCTCCGGGCCGCGGGGACTCAGTGTGCTCCGGGGACCCCGCCCCCTGCAGCGGGCCCACGGGTGCTCTCAGTGCCACTGGCTACCCTGCAAAGCCCCGTCTCCACAGCAGGTCCCCACCGAGGTCCCGGGGCCTCGTTCCATTCCCTCCCCCAGAGGGAGCGGGCACCCATCGAAGCCGGCACCTCTCCCTCGGCCCTGCTTCTCCCTGGCATCTGGGAAATCCCTTCTGCTCCAAGGCTCTGAGGCTCTTGCTAGAGGCCACGCCCACCGTGGAAGAGCCGCAGCGGGGGTCGGGGCCCCTAAAGAGGCATCCACCCAAGGAAGGTCGTGCCCCCATGGGAGGAAGGTCCCAGGGCCATTACCCCAAGCTCGGCGTGCAGAGCGGCCGGATTTCTGACAGCCTGAACCCTGACAGATTGGGAAAGCACACGCACACAAATGCACACATGCATATACACACACATACATACATATATACGCATACACATATATACATACACACACACCCCTGCTGCCCATCGGGGCGGTTCCTGGCACACACACACACACACATATACCCACACATATATGTACATATACACACACACACACACCCCTGCTGCCCATCGGGAGCCGGTTCCTGGCACACACACACACATATACCCACACATATATGTACATACACACACACACACACACACCCCTTCTGCCCATCGGGGGCTGGTTCCTGGCACACACACACACATATACCCACACATATATGTACATATACATACACACACACACACCCCTGCTGCCCATCGGGGGCTGGTTCCTGGCACACACACACACATATACCCACACATATATGTACACATACCACACACACACCCCTGCTGCCCATCGGGGGCTGGTTCCCAACACACACACACACACACACCTGCTTGCTGCCCATTGGGGGAGCTCTCTCTCTCACACACACACAGACACACACACACACCCATGGGGGCGGTTCCCGGCGTCACACAGACAGACAGACATCGGATTACGCCTCTTTTCAGAGCCCGGCTCCCGAGGCTAATCAGACAGAGACACATTCTTCTCGGAGACGGGAGAGCCCTGCCGGCCTGTCCTAGGCCTCCGACGGCCCCAATGCCAGACGGGCCACAATGCGTCTGCGGGAGGGCCGCACCCGCAGCCTTTGTCAGCCTATCGGCCCCAGACGCTGACGCAGGAAAGAGCCGGGTGATAAGGGCCGGCCGGCGGGCGGAGGTCCCAGGGGCCGCAGCCTCCAGACGGCGGTGGGGGGAGACGGGGGACTGGGGGGGGGGGACCCCAGCGAGAACAATGGCTGCAGCATCTCCGGGGAGCGGGGAGCGGCCGGGCCAGGAGGCTGAGCTCACTGTCGCACAAAGGAGACCCTGGGTGGGGAGGTGAAAAGGAAGCAGTGGGCCAGAGGCCCCTGGGAAGACGGGGTGCTGGCACCTCAGATAACACGGGGCACCCCTGCCCACAGCTTTTCAGGGGACTGGGGGATCAGCACGTGCTTCTGGCAGAAAGGATTGTGGGTATGTTTCCTGTTTCCCAAACAGTGGTGGTGGTGGTGGTGGTGGCGGTGGTAGAGGAGGAGGAAGAGGAGGGAGAGGAGCAGGAGGAGGAGGGATGCGCTGCTGCCCGCTCCAGGAATGACCCCCAGTTCCCACGGGTCAGGGAGCAGCCGCAGAGGGACGCCGCAGGCCAGCGTGTGTCCACCCCCGAGGGTCCCGCTGCCAGAGAGGGGGCAGGGGAGGCGCAGGGACGGGGCCCAGGCAGGCAGCCGGGGTGGGGTTGGGGGGTGAAGTGGAGTGGAATCGAACCCGCGTCCTGGGCCAAAACTCCCCAGCGGCAGTGGCGGCAGTGACACTCCTGTTTGTTTTCACAGCGCCGGGCGGGACTGTCCTCCCGTCACCCCCGGCTGTCTGTCTGACCGGGGAGGCAGGGCTGGCAGGGACAGCCGCCCTCGGCAGGTGCTCTACCCACAGTGTGGCATCCATTCCCCGCCTCCCCCTCCCCCATGAAGGCGGAGCTGGGGGCTAACAAGCAGACGCAGGGACGAGGGGGGCTGGGGCAGGAGGCCCCTCCAGGGGGAGGCGGGTGGCACAGGGCCCCCATCGGGCTGCGGCAGGGACACGGCCGCCTGGGCGGGCACAGCTCTCGGGGGCCGGCCGCCTGGAGTCTAAAGAGCTGGAGCCGCCCTGGCTGGTGTGGCTCAGTGGGCAGAGCACCGGCCTGTGGAGGGAAGGGTCCCGGGTTCCATTCCAGTCAAGGGCACGTAGCTCAGATGGAGGCCCCTCCCACGTGCAGGAGGCGACCCATCGACGTCTCGCTCACATTGCTGCTTCTCTGTCTCTTCCCCCTTCCTCCCTCCCACTCTCTCTAAAAATCAGTGGGAAAATACACACACACACACACACACACACACACACACGCACACACACACACGCACACACGGAGCTGGGACTGCTCTCTCTGGCCCGGGCCCACGGCAGACTTCCACGCGGCAGGCAGACCCCCGTCCCGCCTGGCGTGCGTGCGCCTGGCATTCAGAGAGAAGGGGGCGGCGCCGGGGCCATGAGACGAGGCGTCCCGCGGGGAACCCCACGGAGAAACGAGGCCCGAGCTGCTGTGCCCGGGGCTGAAACTCGGTGGAGCCACGACGTCCTCGAAACCCTCCGGGTGGGGACACCGCTCCGCATGCCGCCCCCCACAGCACGCTTCTTCCCAGTGCAAGGCCTGGGCGCGGGGAGGCCAGCCAGACGCAGTGGGTACGGCAAGGACCTGGGGGCTGTGTCCCTAACTCTGCACTTTATTTTTAAAAAGACATATTTTTATTGATTTCAGAGAGGGAAGGAGAGAGAGAAACACCAATGATGAGAGAGAATCATGGACCAGCTGCCTCCTGCACGCCCCACACTGGGGATGGAGCCCGCAATCCGGGCCTGTGCCCTGACCGGGGATCGAACCCTGACCTCCTGGTTCACAGGTCAATGCTCAAGCCCTGAGCCCCGCCGGCCGGGCCTCATTCTGCACTTTACCAAGGAGAGCACGGGAGCCGCACAGACCCTGCTGGGGGGCCCTGTGACCCCCTGGGGCCCCGGGGCTGCCGGCTGGGGACACACCTGCCCTGTGTGTGTGTGGGGGGGGGGCAGCTGCCTGTCCCCTCAGCTCCGCCCTCTGACTTTGAGTGGCAGGAGGCCGGCACGTCTCCTCCCACCAGGAGCAGATTGGCGGGTTTCCTCCCCAAACAGCACGGCCGCGGGGAGGGGGAGACAGCCCTCCCCGAGGGAAAGCCGCAGCGCGTCTGTCGTCGGAGCGTGGCTCGGCACCCTGACAGCACGTCTATTCTGGGCACGAGACGCGCTGCCAGCTCCCGGGAGCCAATGAGAGGCCGACGCAGAGCAGCGGCAAGCTCGTCGCCCAAGCATGAGGCGCCCCAACACCCCGGGTTCCTGTGCGCGGCTGTGCGGGTGCGGGCCGAGGCACGGGAACCTCGGGGGGTGCTGCTGGCCTTCGTGACGCCCTCCGCGACTCTGGCACCCGGGACAGGCCCAGGCCGGCTGCTCTGGAAGATGCTGAGGCCAAGGAGGAGGAGGACCGAGGGGGAGGCAGGCGCACGGGCCTGGGACGGAGCAGGGGATGCGGACTCAGGTCTGGGAAGATGGGGGCGGGAGACGCCGTCCTGGGCACAGCCGTTCGGGGGACAGGGAGCTCCGAGAGGAGGGAGACGGGAGCACGACGAAGCTCGAGCAGCCCCGCCGGCCCCAGCGAGGGACTCGCCATTCAGGGCGGACGCCCCCGGCAGAGAGCGAAGCCCCACCGAGTCCTGATCACGTCTCCCCCTCACCCCCCCTCACCTCTCCCCGCCCCCAAGAAAGGCCGCTCTCTAGACATGACCCCGGGACACGAGGGCGGCCTGGGACCTCATTCCACAAAGGGAGACCAACTGGGTGCACCCCGGGCGCAGGCAGAGACGGCTGAGTCCCAGCATCAGAGGGCCGGGCGCTGACGGCCCCACGACGTGCATGGAGCCCCGACGGTGACGCCTGAGCTGTGACCCCGGCTCTTCCAGACCCAGCTCAGCCAGGGAGATGCGTCCACTCCACGGGCGGTGCTGGGAGGATTCCTCCCTACCTTTCCTTCGCTTTTTCTTTTTAAAACACTGAGTCACACTGGCCACACGCTACGTGCCAGCTGGCCCTAGCCCCCTCGGCCACAGCCGGGCGCCGGGGCCTGGGGGGAGGGACAGCGTGGCGCTGAGTTTACCAGCGGCTTCCTAAGAAGCTGGGGTTTCCCCCCGGCCCCCCCTCGCTCCCGGGCTCCACATCTGCAGCACCATCAGGAAAACGACCTCCAGGAGAGTCCCTATCAGGAACTTCAGAGCACCCAGCCCGGCCGGCGTGGCTCCGTACTGGGCGTCGACCCAGGAACCGGGAGGTCAGGGCTCGATTCCCGGTCAGGGCACAGGCCCGGGTGGCGGGCTCCATCCCCAGGGTGGGGCGTGCGGGAGGCAGCCGGTCCACGATTCTCTCTCACCGTTGATGCTTCTCTCCCTCTCCCCCTCTCCTCCCTTGATCTCTGAAATCCATAAAAACATATTTAAAAAATAAAAGTCAATAAAGGGGGAAAACATTTTTTTAAAATGTCACGAGCCACAGCCCGGGAGAGTCGAGCTGGCACTCCGTGGCGTGTGCTGACCCGGAGGTGCCTACGCCAGCGTGCCTCGCCGTGTGTGCAGACCGAGAAACACCCCCCCCCCAAATACCGCTCACCCGTCATCCGTGGTGGCTTTATCCTGCACATCTATGATAACCACCACAATAAAAGCCTGATATGCTAATTACACAGGACGGCCTGACCATCTTCCAAACAACCTTCCTGAGGACGCCGGGTGCCTGCATGCCGTGAGCCGGGCCTCCGGTGGGTAATCGAGCCAACGTCGGTCACTGGCGAGACCTCAGAGTCCTCGGGGGAACTCACCCGGCGACACCTTCTCGGCCCTCGGCACCGAGCGGGCAGCGGGGCCCACCCAGGCCAGCCACGGACGGAGAGCACGTGGGATGGGCGGGGCCGCGGCCACTGGGAGGAAGTTCACCGAGGGCTGTGCACACGTGCATGCACACGTGTGTGCGTGCACGTGCGTGCGCCGGTGCACGCGTGTGTGCCATGTGTGCGCGCATGTGCCTGGGCGTGTGCGGGAGGAAGAGAGAAACCGCTCCCAGCGGCCCTGGCCGTGGTGTCAGCCGGCCCGGTGACACGGGCGGGGGAGGCGCAGGGAGCCGGTCCACCGGGCGCAGACGCGGGCACCCTGGCAGCTGAGCTCCAGGGGCACGCCCGTGGCAGGGCCCTCCTCCTGCCCGGGAAACGTCCGGTGCATCGGTCGGCCGGTTGGTCGGTCGGCCGGCCATGGCCCCAGTCAGGCCAAGCCCCAACACCCCCGGGCTGTTTTTGAGCGGCAGCCCCGGGTCCACCCCACGCCCCCCACCCCAGGCCACACACCGGCTGCCTCCCGCACGCCCCCTGCTGGGCCCTGACTGGGCGTCGAACCCGGGCCCTCCAGTCCGCAGGCCGACGCTCTACCCACGGAGCCACGCCCTGACGGATCGGATTCCGAGCCCGCCGGCGCCGACCCCCACGTGGAAAGGGGGGCTGCAGGCATCCAGGGTGGCATTCCCACGGGGCGGTGACTCAGCCTGGCAAAGCCCCGGGCGGGGCGGGCGGCCTCTGACCTCACCAGCTCAGAGCGGCGGCGGGGACGGGAATTCGGGGCTGGCGGCTGCTGGGGGGGAGGGGGGGCTCCCTCGTGGCCCCGCCGGCCCCTCCTCCAGCTCCGCCACGCTCACCGCTCACCGCTCACCGCACGGGGGCCTGGGTGGTGAGTCACGCAATCCGGGGTCTGCCCAGGAAGGACGGAGCCGAGGTGGGCGGGACCCGAGGCAGCGCCCACCCCCCACTTCGCACTTATGTCACTCGCGACTCCAGGCAGCGGCTGTGAAGCCTCAGAACCTCCCAGAAAGCAGGCCTCGGGCCACCGCCCTCCGGGCCGCACAGCCGGTTCTGATAACTATTCCAGAGAGGGGGGGGGGTGGAGGGGAGGATTACCAGCCATCTAAGCCGAAATCCCCGAGAAGATAGGGTTTCAGCTTTCCAGACAGCGATCCCGAAGCTCTGGGGAACGCAGCAAACAGAGGCTCCCCGCCCCCCACCCCACTCCCCCGCCTCCGCACAGGGCCCGCTGTGCCCCACCTGTGCCTGCCGCGTCCTCCCCAGCCCTGGAGCGCGGGGACGGAGCCGCAGGGTGCTGGGAGTCGGGGTGCCCACCCAACAGGAGCGCGTGCGGGCCCAGTGGGCCCTGGCTGAGGGGCTCATTCACCGAGCCCACGTCTGGCTCTTGGGGTGAGCACCTCGCCCGAGAGAGGAGGGCCTGGAGGAGGCGCTGTGCAGCCAGCGGGGGGCCGGTCACAGCAGCTCAGGGAGTGAGTGATGGGGGGAGGGAGGGGAGGGAGGGCCCATCACCAGCCACTGCCTGGAAAGGGCGGGTCTAAACCGGCTACCTGGCCCAGGCTGAGGCCCAAAGCCGGGTGACCCGCCACAGGCCCCGTGACAATCCCGTGGCTTCCACGGGGACCAGGCCACACCGTGGACCCGGGGAGGGCACCCCTGCTGCCCGACGCCAGAGACGCCACAGCACGCACGCCTCGAGCCTCAGAACCCCACCGGCACCCGCAGTGAAAAGCGTGTGAGGTTTCTGGAAGGGCCGCGTTATTCTGGAAGATCTCCACCCTCAGCAACATTCGCTTCCCCAGGAGGCAGGCGAGAAAAGCCGGAATTCATCCTGGCCATTAACTACTAATGTATATACACACCTTTTTTACAAGGTGCGTTCGCCTGGTCTCTCGTTTTAATGCCGGAACCAAAGTAGAATCAGTATTATCCGTGTGACAGAGACCAACCCAAAGACTCAGAAGTAGAGGTTGTGTTACATCACCAGCCCGTGAAGTGTTAACGATGCAATGTATGGTTGCTACGTGACTATGTTACTCTAACCCGTGAAGTGTTAACGACACAATGTATAGTTGCTACATGACTATGTGTTACCCTAACCAGTGAAGTGTTAACGATACAATGTATAGTTGATACATGACTATAAGTTACCCTAACCAGTGATACAATGTATAGTTGATACATGAGTAAGTGTTACTCTAACCGGTGAAGTGTTAACGATACAATGTATAGTTGACACATGATTATGTGCTACTCTAACCGGTTAAGTGTTAACGATACAATGTATAGTTGCTACATGACTATACGTTACTCTAACCCGTGAAGTGTTAACGATACAATGTATAGTTGATAAATGATTATGTGTTATTCTAACCGGTGAAGTGTTAACGATACAATGTATAGTTGACACATGATTATGTGCTACTCTAACCGGTGAAGTGTTAACGATACAATGTATAGTTGACACATGACTATGTGTTACCCTAACCGGTGAAGTGTTAACGATACAATGTATAGTTGCTACATGACTATGTGTTACTCTAATCGGGGAAGTAACCGGCGGCGAAGTGTTCATGATACAATGTATAGTTGACACATGACTATACCGTTGCCCTAATCAAGTGGTCGGCAAACTCATTCATCAACAAAGCCAAATAGCAACAGGATGACTGAAATTTCTTTTGAGAGCCAATATTTTAAACTTAAACTTCTCCTAACACCATTTCTTCAAAATAGACTCACCCAGGCCGTGGTCTTTTGTGGAAGAGCCACACTCAAGGGACCAAAGAGCCACAGTTTGCCAACCAAAGTGTTAATGATGCAATGTAAAGCTGATCCATGACTATATGTTAGCCTGATTCTCCACTAGAAAGTTGTTCAAAATGTCCTGACGTATCCAAGACACATTAAATTAGGTTTCACTTTTCTAACGTTAAAATGTACGGCGCAGTGTCACTCACAGTAGCCTGAGGTCAAAGCAACGCACGGGTCCATGGGATGAAAGATAAGGCAGCACATACCTGCGTGGGATATGACGCCACCTTAAAAAGGAGGGAAGTTCTGACACCTGCTACGCCCGGGTGACCCTGACTTTATTCTTCAGCGAAATAGCCAATCACAAGAGGACACCTGTCCTGCGATTCCCCCACAGGAGCTTCTGAGAACAAATTCAGAGACTGAAAGTAGAACTGTGGTTGCCAGGGCAGGGGGGGGGGTGCGGGGGTCGGGGGAGTGAGGAGTCCTGGCTAATGGTCAGAGTTTCTGTTTCAGAAGGTGAAGCAGCCCTGCAGGTGGATGTGGTGGGCACAGGGAAGGCGCTTCATACCCTGAACTGGACGCACACGTACAGATGGCCCAGCCGGCGGGGCTCAGGGGGTGAGCGTCGACCTAGGAACCAGGAATCAGGGTTCAATTCCCGGTCAGGGCACAGGCCTGGGTTGCAGGCTCCATCCCCAGGGTGATGGGGTGTGCAGGAGGCCGCCGGTCAGTGATTCTCTCACATCATGGATGCTTCCCCCCCTCTCTCCCTCTCCCGCTCTCTGAAACCAATAAAGTCATATTTAAAAAGAGTCTGCCGTGTCATGTGACCGAGGTCTCTGTGACCCTGCGTCTGATCTCTGTATGTCCCATAAGTCCCTTCTCTTCCTGTCTCCCCCTCCCTCTTCCCGGCCACAGCTTCGATCCTGCCGTCCACGGGGCGGACGGCACAGGAAGAGGGGGTCGCTGTTCGCTCCCACACAAGCCCTCCGACAGACCTGCGGGCGCGCTCATTCTGCAGCGCCGATTCCCCTCGGGGGCTGAAGGCTGGGGGCCTGCGGGAATGAGAGCCCCACCCGGAGGGCCGTCCGGAGTGAAAGCAGAGAAAACCTGTGTCGAGGCTCAAGTCTCTCCCATCCTGATTTGAGAGAGAGAGAGAGAGAGAGAGAGAGAGAGGGAGGGAGGGAGGGAGAGGGAGGGGAGGCAGGGGGGAAAGTGGGGCAGACACCCACGTGAGAGAGAAACATGGATCGGCTGCCTCCATCCCGTGCCAGATCAGGGGATGAGCCCACCACTCGGGCCTGTGGCCTGGCCAGGAATCCAACTGTGACCTCCCGCTTCACAGTCAGACTCCAGCACTGGGCCCCACGATACCACCGGCCTCCGTAAGCCCCTGCAGGAACTGAACTGTGACTCCTGGTTCACAGGTCAGACTCCAGCACCGGGCTGTGAGGACCTTCCAGTGCGAGTCCCCGCCGCGCCTGCCCGTGCGAAGGGTTCGTGCTCGTCCCCCTGAGGCGGGAGCAGCTCCGTTTATGGCAGCGGTTCTCAACCTTCCTAATGCTGCGACCCTTTAAGACAGCTCCTCATGTGGGGGTGACCCCCAACCATACAATGATTTCTGTTGTTACTTCATAGCTATAATTTTGCTACTGTTATGAATTATAATGCAAATACCTGTTTTCCGATGGTCTTAGGCGGCCCCTGTGAAAGTGTCGTTCGACTCCCAAAGGGGTCGAGACCCACAGGTTGAGAACCACTGGTTTATGGGTAGAGCACAGCCACACGCTACCTAGTTTGCTTAGCAGTTTCGTGTCCCAGCACGGCCCCCCTCTACTGCCACCGCTGCCGCTGGGAAGGTGTGGGCTCTCCCCGTCAGCAACAGCCATGCTGAAGTGCTGGCAACGCAGGGGACTCCCGGAGTGTGGGGGGGGGGCCCCCACCCAGCCAGGACCCGGCCGGGAGGGGCAGGGCACACGTGGCAGCGCCCCTCCATCCTGGAGTCTGCGCCCACTTCTTCCTTCTTCCCCTTTTCCTCCTCCCTCTCCCTCCTCCCTCCCTCCTTCCCGCCCCCGACCAAAAGGTGACACCTGACCCCCGACTTTGTGGCTGTTGTTAATCCTCACGGAGGATGTTTTCCCCACGGAGGTTGAGAGAGAGGGGGACGGGGAGGGAACATCCATACGGAGACACACACATGGATGGGCTGCCTCCCGTACGCGCCCCGACCAGGGCTGGGGAAGAGCTTGCAACTGAGGTTACATGCCCTTGACCGGAATCGAACCCGGGACCCTTCCGTCGTCTGGCCAACACTCTATCCACTGAACCACACCAGCCAAGGCCGGCCCTAGATGTTTAAACTCCCCTTTTCGTTGAATCTGAGTGTGCATGTCACACACACACATGCTTACTCTTATAAGCTGCCTCCCGTCTTTATATATATGTATATATTTTTAAAATATTGAGTTTTTACACAGAGGAAGGGAGAGGGAGAGAGAGTTAGAAACATCGCTGCGAGAGAAATATTGACCAGTTGCCTCCTGCATACCCCCTTACTGGTACATGCCCTTGGCCGGAACCAAACCTGGGACCTTTCAGTCCGCAGGCCGACGCTCTGTCCACTGAGCCACACTGTTACACACACACTTTCTCCCTAAGCTGCCCCCCATCCTGCTGGAAGCAGGGCCTCCGCAGAGAAGGAAGGGGAGGGCGCTTTCTCAGACGGCAGACGGGGGTTAGGAGCGGCAGACGGGGGTTAGGAGCATGGGAAGTAAGACGAACACGGGCACCCGCCCCGAATAAAGCGACCGGGACCAGCAGAGGGACGGGAGACCCTTCTGGGGGGGGGAACATGCCCCCCCCGCTGTGAGCTGCGGGGGGGGGGGCAGGGAGGGCAGGCCCAGGGGGTGCCGGGGAGGAGAGGCACGGCTCCCGTCTCGGGGAGCCGGCACAGCCTGTCGAGGAGCGGGGAGCAGGGCCCTGGGGAGCAGAGGCCCCGCAGTCTATCAGGGCATCGTCTGCGGGGCCGACACTGAGGGCGCGGGGGGGGGCGGGGGGGGGAGTCGGTGAATCAGCCGGGATCCGGTTTCCAGACCAGACACGCCCCGTGCTTTGTGGAGGCTTCAGGGCCGCTGTGAAGCAGGCAGCAGAGGGCACAAAAGACGCGCCGGGAAATCGGGGGTGGGGGGGGCAATGGGGCAGCTGGCAGGGAGCAGACACCGCCCCCGCCCCCAGGATTGAGGGACTGAGGGACAAAGACGCTGAGTTACTGAACTCCCGCGAGCCCAGAGGAAGGCCCTCCCACCCAACCCTGGCCAAGCCTCCCTCCCCGCTGGCCCCCTCCCCGCTGCCAGGGGGCAAGGCGGGCAGAGCGCGGCGAGCAGGGTCCGGCTCCACCGGGCGTTCTGAAAACCAGTCTCCACGGGCCTGGGAGCGGCACCGATTCTGTGCGGTGACGTGTGCCCCAATGGGGGGCCGAGCATCGAGCTTCCACCAGGAGGGAGGGGAGCTCAGGACCCCAGGGGCGGGGGTGGTGCTCGCCTGGCCCCGCTGGGGCTTCCTTTGCACCTGGCTCCCCCACCCCCTGCAGCCCCGTGTGCCCAGGCACGCGCTCCTCGCCGACGGCCAGACACGCTCGTGTGCCAACAGCTCGCACGCACGCACGCACGGTCCCGCAGACCCGCCTTCGTTCTTAGTTTTATTTTTCAGCTCTTTCCATCCCTCGGGTTCAGCTCTCTGGAGTCGTACGAGCACGTCCTATGTCTGACTCTGCAGGTGTAGATGTGTGTGTGCCTTTACACAGATAGACCTACGTGTACCTAAGTCTGTGTGTCTGCATAGCTGTGTCTCTATATGTCTATAGATGCATGAATGTATGTATTTGAGAGAGGACGGGGGGAGAGACAGAGAGAGAGAAACGTCATGGTGAGAGAGACATGTCGAGGGGCTGCCTCCCGCACGTGCCCTGATCAGGCCGGGGACTGAGCCTGGGACCCATGTCTGCACCCTTGACCGGAATCGAACTCGACACTCTAGCCACGGAGCCCAAATGACTAGGCCAGAGGTCGGCAAACTCATTCATCCGCAGAGCCAAATACCAACAGTGCAACGATTGACATTTCTTTGGAGAGCCACATTTTTAAAACTTAAACTTCTTCTAACGCCACTTCTTCAACACAGACTCGCCCAGGCCGTGGTCTTTTGTGGAAGAGCCACACTACAGGGGCCAGAGAGCCGCCTGTGGCTCGCCAGGTGCGGTTTGCCGACCACTGGGCCAGGGCCAGGGGCCTCCTGCTTTAATTGCAGGTTTGACCACAGGAGGTTTACAGACAGGAGATTCATCCGGTCTTTTAAAGAAAACAGTCATTTTAGCCTTAGCGGTGTCCACACCGGACATACACACACACACACACACAGTCCCTCCCCCTCTGCCTCTCAGCAGCACAACCCCGTCCTTCCCGACGCTCACAGCCACAGGGGGGGCTGAGCAGGGCGGGGTGCCTTCCCTCACCCCAGTGCCAGGGCCTTGCTTATTTCCCCCAGGAGGCCAGAGGCTCCGGCATCACCAGCCAATGGCAGCAAGTGAGCGACCTCTGTGTGACCGGGTCCCAGCAGGCCAGAGAGCGGGCGCAGGACCAGAGCAGACCGGGCGAGCGACGACCTTTCCCTGTCCCGTCACTGACTCCCACACGTGCAGCCCAACCTGCCCCCTCAAAACAGCAGCACGCCCCCCCCTCAACTGACAACAGAGAAACGGTCAAATCCACCGCAGATCGGCCGACACCCCGTGCACGCCCCACGTCCGCACAGGCCGGAGCCGTGAGCAGCACCGTGTGCTCTAAGCTCGGTGCTACCACGCTCGTAGCTGCTGCTCCTCGCTTTCACGCCCACGGCGAGCTGCTCGGAGCTTCCAGAACAACTCGGGCTAAACGCTCCCGAGTCACTCAGCGGTGCTCCCTCACGTGCCCCCCTCACACCCCCACCCCACCATGTTCCTCTGGCTGGAAGAGCAAACACTACGCCTTCCGCAGGGGAAGGCAGGCCACGCTCAGGCCCACGTCGCAGAGCAGACACGCCACGCAGACACGCGACGGGGCCGTGCTGGTTTGAAAAACGTGTGTGTGCTGATTTCAGACAGGGAGACAGAGGGAGACACACAGAGCATCGGTGAGCAGAGGGAATCACCGACCGGCTGCCTCCTGCATGCCCCACACTGGGGATGGTGCCTGCAACCCGGGCCTGTGCCCTGGACAGGAATCGAACCCGGGAATCTTCAGTCCACAGGCTGATTCATGCTCTATCCATGGTATTTTAAATTTATTTTATTGATTCTTTACAGAGAGGAAGGGAGGAGCCAGAAACATCTAAGAGAGAAACATCCATCAGCCGCCTCCTGCACGCCCCCCACCGGGGATGTGCCTGCCACCAAGGTCCATGCCCTTAACTGGAATCGAACCCAGGACCCTTCAGTACACAGGCCGACGCTCCATCCACTGAGCCAAACCAGCTAGGGCCAAACTGGCTATTTTTAAAATCTCCCCACGCTGCTAAAGAGGGGTGCCATCTCGAACCACTGGCCCACCATCTGGATGGCAGGGGTTGGAGCGGGGAGTTGGGGGGCTCAGAGGAGGAAAGGGAAGGAGAAGCAGCAGCGGCGAGGAAAACCGCTAAGACACGGGGAGGAGGGACGGGGCAGGCGGCAGGCGGCTGAGGCCACTGCCGTCCCCCTCACGCACCCACCGCCCATCCCTCGGCCCGCGACCCTCCACGCGTGGCATTTCCGCCACTGGCAGGTTCAGCCGCCGAGGCAGCTGGGAGAGCGGGGCGAGCGAGCGTGCCCTGACAGGCCAGGCCAGGCCTCCGCCGGGACCGCGCACACGCAGGCCGGAGGGGCCGTGCCAGACGCCGCCCGCCAGCCCGCCCGCCCGGGACCTGCCCCGGCAGGGAGCAAGCTCTGCGGGCACCGGCCCGGCGCATTCCTGTCTGTCTGTCTGTCTGTCTGGGACGGAGGAGGCGTGTGCTGACCTCCACGAAACCCCTGTGCGGTGCTAGCGGAACGCCCTGCACCCCTCTTCCGCCAGGAAAGAGGGAGATGTAGGGGCCCATGGGCACACGTGTGTGTGTGTGTGTGTGTGTGTGTGTGTGTCAGACACGAAATGGTATTCCAGCCCGGTGGCATGGCTCAGTGGGTGAACACTGACCTATGAACCAGGAGGTCACGGTTTGATTCCCGGGTTTCGGGCTCAATCCCCAGTGGGGGGCCTGCATCTCTCTCTCCCCCTCTCCCTGCCTCTCTGACATCAATAAACATATTTTTTTAAACAAGGAAATGACATTCCAGCCGAGCTGAGGAACACACAGGCGCACACACTGTGCTGAGCCTTTTCCACCCACGTGCCTGGACGCGGGGAGAAGGTGCCTGCGGGTAACGTTTAACCGCACTCTGGGTAATGACTGTGTCTCAGAAATGTCACCCAAACACCACCCGGCTGGCCTCAGAGGAAGACACAGCGGCCCCGGCTGGGGTGGTTCAGTGGATAGAGCGTCAGCCTGCAGACCGAAGGGTCCCGGGTTCGATCCCAGTCAAGGCCACGGACCTGGGTTGCAGGTTCCTCCCCAGCCCGGGCCCTGGCCTGGGCTCATGCAGGAGGGCAACCCGTCGATGTGTGTCTCTCACATCGATGCTTCCCTCTTTCTTTCCCCCTCCCTTCCACTCTCTAAAAATCAACGGAAAAATATCCCCAGGTGAGGATTTAAAGAAAAAAAAGAAAGAAAAAGAAACAGGGGCCTTCCCAGGACCATGACGACCTCATAACGCCCGAGAGACACACAGTCCACAGGGAAGGGGAGGCTCACTGCCCCCCCCACCACATCCCCGGGACTTCCGCAACGGATATACGTCCTGCTGCACGGAGCCAGCCATCCTGCCCGTCCCCAGGGGCCTGGGTGTCCGCCCAGCAAGCCCCCTTTACTGGAGGCACCTGTGCGGGAGGGAGGAGCGGGCACAGGTGCGGCCGGCACCACGTGACCTCTCCTGACCTCTCAGCAGCACCTCCCTCGTCTCCGACGCTCAGCCCGCCCAGCCCTCCCTCTACCGAGCAGGCTGTGGCCCACGAGCAGGCGGGGTGCACCGGGTCTGAGCCCCCAGCCTGCCCGCAGCTCTGTCAGACCCGCCATCCGGGCGTCTCCCCGCACCTTCCTCCCAAAATGGCCGGGCCGCCCGCTGCCCGCCTGCAGCCGCGGCCGGTGCTCCCAATCAGAGGCCGGGGACCCGCACCAACCCGCTCGGACGGACAGCGGCCCCGGCCTCACACGCCGTTGGGCGCCCACGACTCCGCGTGGCCCCCGGGGGTCCCTCGCTAACTACAGCTTCGGGAGCAGGAAGCCGAGCTAACGAAACTGCGAGGAGGCTCACTGGTCAGCCCCTGCGTGAGCGTCTCAGAGACACACCGGGACCGGACAGCAGCAGCTCGAGACGCTGGAAAGCCAGTGGCGTTAGAGACACTGACAGCCCCACACACAGTTCACAACCGCACGCGAATGGCTGGTCACTTTGTATCCACTCGCTGGCCATAGACTTATTTTGTATGTCATAAATAAATAAGTAAATAAATAAACACTCATGCCCCGGCGTAAATTCCAAAGACACGGCGCAAGGGAGGAGGGGGTGACCCTGGAAAACACCCCGTGGTGCCACACACAGGGGAGGGGTCCTGGCCCCCGCTTTCTGCCTCCCCCCCGCCCCCTCCCAGCAGCACCTGGGTCACCAGGAGCCCACGGGGCCGCCCTCCCCTCCCCGGGGCTCAGGGTCCTCACCAAGGCCGGGGCAGCGCCGACGGAGTCCCTCCTGACCTCACGCGCCTTCCCCGACGCGGGCCCCTGTCCCAGGCGGGTCCCAGGCCCAGGCGGGTCCCAGACACGGGTCCCTGTCCCAGGCGGGTCCCAGGCCCAGGCGGGGTGCCGGGCTGCGGGAGAGGTGCTTTCCGGGAAGCGGCCCGTCTGCTTCTGCGCGACTTTGTAGGCGGCTCCAGGAGGCAAGGAGGCCCCGCTGGCCAATGGCAGCACCAGCCAGCACCTGCAGCTGTGGGCACTAATGCCTGCGCCTGGCCCCACCCAATTCCACCTTCAACGAACGTCCCGCTGACAGGGAAAAGGGGAAACCGAGGCACGGCGGGCCGGAGGCGCCCACCCGAGTTCACGGCGCTCATGGGCGAAGTCAGAGCTCAGACCCAGGCCATTAGCCCCACACGGGCTTTTGCCGGCCCACCCACAAGGCTGGGGCCAGGCCAGGCAGGACGGCTTCACCGTGCCCCGCCATGGGTTTCGGAGTTGCCCCGGCACCCGGCACCCGATACCAGCCCTTAGAGACAAAGCCCACACCACAGCCCCTCGGCCGCCTCCCCTGCGAACCAACGCGGGCCCTGAGCAGGGCTTCCCTCTCCAACCACCACGGCGCCCTTGGCACAGACGGTGCCCTTGGCACGGAAGCCGGCGCCCCCGCGGCCGAGCGAGATGCGGGACTCGTTCCATCTCCAGGAATAATACCCTCTGCGGGGCCCAAGCTCTTCCAGCCAAACACGGGGCCTTACGCTCAGCGGCTCCCGACAAAACGCCCTCGGCAGACAGGCAGGCTCTATCCCCCGTCGCTCCCTCTTCGTTTGCTGTGATTGTCATTAATGTCTGTGAGCGCATTTGAGCCAAACTGTCGACAATCGTCAGGAAGCAGAATCCCAACGGACTCTCCACCCCCCTACCCCTTTTAAAATCGATTTCTGAGAGGAAGGGAGAGGGGGAGAGAGACAGAAACATCCACGATGAGAATCAGGGGTCGGCTGCCTCCTGCACGCCCCGAAATGGGGATGGAGCCCTCCACCCGGGCCTGTGCCCCTGACCAGAATGAGCCCGGGACCCTTCCGTCGCAGGCCGATGGGCTACCACGCTGGCTGGCACTTTCTCATCTTAAAAACATGAGACCAGCTCACACCTTCCGCGAAAATGTGTAGTGACCCACATTATTCCTTTTATACATGCGTATATGTGAGTATTTTTATTGATCTCAGAGAGGAACAGAGAGGGAGAGACATCCATGATGAGAGAGGCTCATGGATCCGCCGCCTCCTGCATGGCCCACACTAGAGATGGAGCCTGCCACCCGGGCCTGTGCCCTGACCGGGAATCGAACCCTGACCTCCAGGTTCTTAGGTCGCCGCTCACCCATGAGCCCCACGGCCTGGGCCACCCACTTTATTCCTTGCTGCCGGCCTGGGTGCAGCCCGTGAGCCCCCCAAGTACAGACGGAGGGGGAACCTCCGCAGCCCGTGCACAGGGGCCCCACCTGCGGCCCCGCCCCCCCACCCGCCTGCTGCCCAGCCGCCGACCACCCAAGAAGCCAGACGAGGCCCCGCCCAGCCCTCGGGCAGCGGGCAATGAGGGCCCAGCGCCCGTAATCACACCTTCCAGGCCCGACACTGCCGCTCAGAGTCGACAAAGGAACCTGCCATTTGTGAGCTGCCGCTGACTCAGGGCCACGGCCCCGAAGCCGCAGAGGACGCGGGAACGGATCCATTCGGCCTGGTTCACTCCCGCAGGACCCGCGGCCACATTAACCGCATGGGGCGGGGGGAACCCCAGCACCGGGGCTGCTGACGGGCCCATGGACATGAACCCAGACCAGCCCGGCCGGTGTGGCTCAGCGGAGAGCATGTCGGCCGGCAGAGCAAAGGGTCCCAGGTTCCATTCGGATCAAGGCCAAGTTCCTCGGGTACAGACTGGATCCCGGGCCCTGGTCTGGGCTCGTGCGGGAGGCAGCCCATCCATGTGTGTCTCTCTCACATCCATATTTCTCTGTCCCTAAAACCCATGGGGACATACCCACGGGTGAGGATGGACAGACAGACAACAGACAGACCGGCAATGGTGTCTCGGGGGCAGGGCTGGGGGGGTATTTGTGGGAAGCAGCAGGACTGCATCTGACAGGAAACGGGCAGTATTGCAGGAGGCAGCCAGAACGGAACCGGTGTCTGTGGGGTCAGGCTGGACCCGGGCTCAGCGACTCGGTCCTTTGGTTCTGGGGAGGGAAGGATTCTGAGCCAAGACTCCAACTATGAGATGGCATCCTATAGAATCCTATAGAATCAAAGGCTAATATGCAAATTGTCCCCTCGACTGGGAGTTGGATGGGGGTGGAGAGTGGGGGGCTTGGCTGGCCAATCATCTGCAGCTCCTTCCCCTGGCCACTCTCTGCCCCTGATTGGCCCTCCCCCAGGCGGATGGGGCCCCTCCCCGCCCATCGGCCCTGAGCAGGATGGGCGGGCCAGACCCCCCACCCTGTGCACGAATTTGTGTACCAGGCCTCTAGTTTATTTATAAAATCACAGAGGTGGCCCTGGCCAGTTCGGCTCAGTGGGTAGAGCATCGACCTGCAGACTGAAGGGTCCTGGGTTTGAATGCAGTCAGGGACACATGCCTGGGTTGTGGGCTCCATCCCCAGTGGTGAGTGTGCAGGAGGCAGCCCATCCATGATCCCCTCTCATCATTGGTGTTTCTATCTCTCTCTCCCACTCCCTTCCTCTCTGAAATTAATTTAGAATTATTTTTAAAAAACACAGAGCAGGGAGAAGTAATTTGTCGGAGGAACGGGCTGAGGAAGGAAGTTGTAGAGGCACAGGAATGGCCCTTGGAGCTTAGAAGTGAGGAAGGTCAAAGTGGCCTGGGGAGGAGGGGGCCACAGGTGGGGGGAGGCTCAGGCATGCAACAGGGAGGGTCCTCACCCTAAGGGTTTAGGGTGGAGCTTTTAGGGGAGGTCCCAGAACATCGGGCAGCTTTCCAGGGGTGTCCTTTCAGGATCTGGGTCTGCACTGGCACCTCCCCTTGGCAGAGGTTGCTCTCGGTCGTGTGGGTAATGCCGAGGCCCTGTGACCTGGAGGCTGTGACCTGGAGGCCCTGTGACCTGGAGGCTGTGACCTGGAGGCCCTGTGACCTGGAGGCCCTGTGACCTGGAGGCTGTGGCCTGGAGGCCCTGTGACCTGGAGGCCCTGTGACCTGGAGGCTGTGGCCTGGAGGCCCTGTGACCTGTGACCCGGAGGCCCTGTGACCTGGAGGCCCTGTGACCTGTGACCCCGAGAACCTGTGGCCTGGAGGCTGTGACCTGGAGGCCCTGTGGCCTGGAGACTGTGACCTGGAAGCCCTGTGGCCCGGAGGCTGTGGCCTGGAGGCCCTGTGGCCTGGACGCCCTGTGGCCTGGAGGCCCTGTGGCCTGGACGCCCTGTGGCCTGGAGGCCCTGTGGCCTGGACGCCCTGTGGCCTGGAGGACCCGTGGGAAAGGAAGCGAACCTGCGACCTCACCGCCCAGCCGCAGCCGCAGCCGCTTCGGGGAGGTCTGGGAGGTGGAGGTGGGAAGGGGCAGTCCCTCTCAGGTGTTGGTTCTCGGGTGTCGGTTCCAGCCGCCCGGCACAGGAGCTGCTGCATTTATGAGGGCCATTAGCCGCTTTACGGGGACGCTTTATGGGGTTGGGGACCAGGCCGCCAGCGGGCTCCTGGACTGACAGCGGGAATGTTCCAGGCGGCGGCCGAGGAAGGTGATGGGAAGACCTGCCGACGCCAGAGCCGCTGCGGGAGTTGGGTCTGGGCTCCAGGGGCGCCCGGGGGCCGGGCTCGGGTGCTAAAAGGGTGCTGCTCTGGACAGCGGTGCACACGCCTCGGAGGAAGGCCCGTCTCAGCCGCGGCACCTGTGAGCGTGGGGCGGGGGGATGCACATCACGGGCAGCATGGCAAACGCCCACCCTGTCATCGGGGCTCGGGAGGTGGGGGACTCTGTCGGGGTGGCATGGCCGCCCTGGGTGAGGAGCTGGGCGGGGCACTCCCATCCGGGGGCCTGGGTCCTCCCTGCCTGCAGGGTTTCCCGGTGACCTCGATTCTGAACGTTAGCTCTGTGACCTGCAAAGGTTGACCCCCTTTTCTCTCTCCCCACTTCCACTCCCGTCCCTCCCCGTTCCCCCGAGCCGTCTGCTCCCGCTCGTTTTCCTTCCACCGGTTTCCTGGTGTCTGGAAGCTGCCTCTTCTGAGCGAGAGAAGGGGAGCGAGCTGGCCTCGTGCCGGGAGAGCTTGCTCCCCGCATGGCAGGTCCTGGAGGGCAGGCATCTGCTAGGGGAGGCCCCGTCTGCAGGGGGAGGTCCCCATCTGCAGGGGGAGGTCCCTGTTTGTGGTGAGAGACTTCAGTCTGCGGTGGGGGCCCCGTCTGCAGGGGGAGGTCCTGTCTGCAGGGGGAGTCCCTGTCTGTGGTGAGAGACGTCAGTCTGCAGGGGGAGGTCCCCGTCTGCAGGGGGAGTTGTCAGTCTGCGGGGGAAGGGAAGGTGGAATGGGGGGGGCAGTGCATGGGAGGACGGGTGCCCTGTGTACCCGGATGAATGAATGCACACGGCACCCAGGACCCCATGTGGACCAGGAGACAAGACCCACGTTCCCCATGTAATGGCGAGACTCCACCCCCGACAAACCAGAAGCAACAGCCCCCGGGAGAGAAAACCAGCCTCTGCCTTTAGCAAAGGAATAGAGGCCGGTGGCAACTCGCCAGGAGGCAGGCGCACGGCCAGGAGGGGCCGAGGTCCGAAGCAGAAAGGGGGCCAGGGAGTGCCCGGACCTCCACACCCGGCCCCTCCCGCAGAGCGGGCCCGCGGCCAAAGGTCAGACTCCCCACACCCCTCCCACACACTTCCCGGCGCAGACAGCCAGGCCCAGCCCTGCTCGGAGGGCGGGAGAGAAGCTGGAGCGCTAAGACCGCCCTCCAGGAGCTTCTGGCTGGACCCGCCCGGGAGGGCCCGCCGATGGCCGTGCCAGGAGGTCCTCTCCAGGAAGCCGCCGACAAGAGAGGCAGGGATCCCGGACACAGCGGGGGACGGAGGGCCCCCTGGAGCAACCAACAACCAGGGCTTCCCCCGGGTCACGGAAGGGAGACCCGCCCGGCACCCCCGTCCATCCTCGGCAAGTCACGGAGCGACACGCAGCGCACGTGGGCACGGAGCCAGGGCTCTCAGAGCCGCCGTGCTGGCAGGCTGCCTCCAACTCTTCTCCGTTGTTCACCTCAACCAAGAAGGCGCTCCCACTGATGTGCAGAGAGAGGGGAAGAGGCAGAGGAGCATTGGTGTCAGCCAGACCCATCCACTGGCTGCCTCCCGCATGCACCCCTGATCAGCTCCCCACATCAGCCCCCCTCCAGCCCGATCGGAGGCGGGGCCAGCCAGCCAACAGCCCCTCCTCCCAGCCACGCAGGATTTCATGCACCAGGCCTCTAGTTATATTTAAAAAGATCTGAGCACCAGGAATGGGAGCAGTGAGGAGCTAAGTGTAGGCAGAAATGCACTTTGCCCAGTTCCGCCCCCTATTTCTGACCACCTCCCCCCCACCTCTGCCTCTGATCCAAACAGGGCACCCTCCAACTCGGCAGGAGCGGGGAGATTTACGAGGGCCTGCAGCCTCCACACAGCTGTGCAAAGCCCCTGGCACAATGGTCCCCCACCCCCCCCACCCTCCCACCTCCCCCACCCCCTCACCCAAGGTCTAGCACAGCCTGAGCAAGAGAGCCCCACTCCCTCCGCCCTGGGGACCACACTTCTCTCTCATTTTCCCAGGTCAACAGAGGAAGAGCCGGTGAGTTTTGCTCTGTTTACCAGCCACAACCTGTTTCCATTCTGGGTGAGTCCCCGGAGGAAGACAGAACGTAACTCCAGAAGATGGAAACCTTGTTTTCTTTAGAGAAAAGCTGGGAGTGCGCAGCCGCTATGTCAGAGCCTCTGGCTGCACAGAGTCTTCCCCTGGGCCAGGCTGGCCGGAGTGGCTCAGTGGTTAAGCATCGATCTTATGAACCAGGAGGTCAGGGTTCGATTCCCGGTCAGGGCACACGTCTGGGTGGCGGGCTCCATCCCCAGTGTGGGGCCTGCAAGAGGCAGCCCACCCATGATTCTCTCTCATCACGGATGTTTCCCTCTCTCCCTTCCTCTCTGAAATAAAAACATATATTTATATGTATTTTTTAAATTTAAAAACAAATATACCCTCCCACAAAGTCTCCCCTTGCTACTGCTCTCCTTCCCTCCCCCTCGAACTGTCACCATAAACGGAACTTCCTTCAGCTCCACAAGGATGAGAGGGGGAGGGGTACGATCCCCCCCCCCCACCGGCAGCCACCCACGGCACGCTCCGCCCTGGGACGCCGGTGGCAGCACGTGGCAGCCTCATGCGCGGCCTCAGCCCAGGCTCCGGGGGTGAAGATAACATCTCCCTCCGGCGGGAGGCCGGGTGGCAGGTTCGGGGGGAGCAGGCGGGGCCCTCCACAGCGACACCCACCTGTGCACACAGCCACCACCGAGCAGGGGACCTCACGGCTCTCCCACCACCCGCCCACCAATGGGCCTCTGTGGGGACACCATGGCCGGTGCGGGTACGGGCCCAGCGGCGTCTGGACCTCATACCCCCCCCCCAAGTCCTGGGGTCACTCAAGACAGAGAGCGCAGGCCCGGAGGGACCAACCCCGGCTTGGAGGGATGGGGGAGGGCATGGGGGGGAAGGGAAAGAAAAGAAACACTCCCACCGTTTCCCAGAAATCAGGAAGCCGCACTGCACTTCCAAAGGGATACTGACCGTAGTTTCCGGAGTATAAGACGACCCCCGACTTTTCCAGTTAAAATTCAGAGTTTGGGATATACCCGCCCTAGAAGACGACCCCCGACTTTTCCAGTTAAAACACAGAGTTTGGGATATACCCGCCCTAGAAGACGACCCCCGACTTTTCCAGTTAAAACACAGAGTTTGGGATATACCCGCCCTATAAGATGACACCCGGCGTATAAGACAACCCCCGACTTTTGAGAAGATTTTCCTGGATTAAAAAGTTGTCTTCTACGCCGGAAAATATGGTAGGCTTTTCCATCCCACCCACCCCTCCCCCATGTCACTCCTCACACCATGTATTCGGCACCTGCGACACGCCAGAACCTGCCCACGGCGCTGCGTTTTCTGCCACGAGGCTCCAACCATTATCCTCTCTGTGGAGAAGAGGAAGCTGGGGCTCGGAGGAGCTCAGGAAATTAGCCAAGGTCCCCACGCACAGCTCTGGATGCTCCCCTTCACGCCCCCCACCCAGTGCCAAAACACGGCTGCTTCCCGAAGGCCCGCCAAGTGACACCCCGAAAAGCCGGCCTGGCACTCGAAGCGCTTCACAGTTCAGCCCCAAACTCCTGCTCCCAGGTTGCACCCCAAGGATCGCCCATACGAGGACCTGCTCCAGCCAGATGGGGCCCCTCCCCAGTCCAAAAAGGGGAGCCCTCTGCCGGCTGGTGTGGCTCAGTGGATAGAGCGTCGGCCTGCAAACTAAAGGGTCCCGTGTTCGATTCCGGTCAAGGGCACGTGCCCAAGCTTGATCCTTGCTTTCCTCCCCGGCTGGAAAGCCCTTCCTTCCGTCCTAAAAAGCCAGCTTTCCCCGGGGGCCGGCTCGCTTCCCCCGAAACCCCTTCCTCTCAGCTGCCCCTCGCTCCGTCCACGTCCAACACACCCAGGCCCCGGGGAGACGTCACATGATTAAACCTTGAGAGCGTTTCAGATGTTCCGAGGACAGGCCTCCTTGAAGTGCACACCATCCATGCACAGGGAGCCGAGACTGGTCTGGCTCAGTGGATGGAGCGTCGGCCGGCGGACTGAAAGGTTCCAGGTTCGATTCCCGTCAAGGGCAGGTACCTTGGTGCCAAGCACATTCCCAGTCAGGGGGCGTGCAGGAGGCGGCTGATGGATGTCTCTCTCTCATCGATGTTTCTAACTCTATCCCTCTCCCTTCCTCTCTGTAAAAAATCAATAAAATATATATTTTTTTAAAAATTCACAGGGAAAAAGCAAACGGGCATCCAGCCCTCTGCCACCAGGGAAGAAGAGAAAAAATGTGTCCACTTATATCCGAAACGCCGGAGCTAGGATCTAAACCAGCGGTTCTCAACCTGTGGGTCGCGAACAGCTAGCAGGGTCTCCTGAGACCATCAGAAAACACAGAGATTTACATTAAGATTCACAACAGTAGCAAATGACAGTGATGAAGTAGCGACAGAAATAATTTTATGGTTGGGTAATCACCACCACATAAAGAACTGTATTAAAGGGTTGCGGCCTTGGGAAGGTTGAGAACCACTGAAACCCTGCTGTACACGCAGATGGGCGCACACATATGCAGATGCAGTGTAATGTTAAACAGCGTGATGCATAAAAGTACACGGACGGACCCGCACACGCACACACCCTGAACCTCGGCCTGGCGGCCTGAGCAGCGTGGCAGAGCCCGTGGGGGGGGGGAGGGGGGGAAGCTTTCACACACCGGTCCGGTTCCCGTGTCCTTCATGAAACCGGCCATCGGGGGTGAGCTGGTTTCCCGGGTTTTGCCACAGGGAGAAGCGAAGTCCTGGGCTGAGTATTTCACAGGCAGGACACCGCGGTGCTGACGCAGCAGAAATGCTAGACAGACAGACAGACAGACCCCCCCAGACCTAATACTGCAGCCTGGTGCCCAGCGGCATGGCTCAGTGGGTGAGCACTGACCTATGAACCAGGAGGCCACAGTTCGATTCCCGGTCAGGGCACAGGCCCGGGCTGCAGGCTCGGTCCTTAGTAGGGGTCGTGCAGGAGGTAGGAGGCAGCCCATCCATGATTCTCTCTCCTCATGGATGTCTCTCTCTCTCTCTCTCTCCCATCCCTTCCTCTCTGAAATCAGTAAGAAAATATATTTAAAGGAAAAAAAAAAAAGAAGTCAGGGCGCAGAGGAATGTGCTAACCACGGAGTGAGAGCCTTGACTCGGACACAGGAAAGAAGGGGAGAAATAAATACAGGCCCACTTCCCCCCTCGGCGCCGCGGCCGGGATTTAAAGCCCGCCTGTGCAGGCAGCTCTCCACGCCCGCGCTTTCCGAGCTAAAAATATGACGTGCGTCCCCGCGCCCAGACGACGCACTAAATCCGTGCCTCGGAGACGAACGCGAAGACGAACTAAATCCGAAGGCAGAGACGCGCCCGTCTCTAAATCCCTGGAAACAACTCAGGAGGCAGCCAGCCCGCACCGGCTCACGCAACTGGTTACTAACGGGGTGCTCTGAAGTCCAGAAAGCCTGGGGGCTCCCACTCGTACCGAGGGGTCCCTCCTACTACCCCCCCCACACACACACACACGAAGTTCATGATCGTCCTCCCGCCGTCTCTAAAGCTGCTACTGCCTCTGCACCCCTCGTCCTCACCCCGACCCGCTCCCCGGACCAGGCCTGACTCTGACAGCGGGGTGACAGAGAGCACAGAAGCCCAGGTGACCGGTGCAGGACAGCCGTCCACTTCCCACACGTTTTATTTCCACACTCTCTGCTCCACCTTCCTTCCCGCGGCCGGTCCACCAGAGGTTCCTGGATTGTTTTTTTAAACAAAAGGTCCTCTTTCTTTCTTTCTTTTTCTCTTAGAGACAGAAGGAAAGGAGGGGGAGAGAGAGAGGAGCATCCAGGTGAGAGAGACCCACTCACTCACTGGCCACCTCCTGCACGCGCCCCGACCAGGTCCGGGAACTGAGCTTGTGACCAAAGTCCGTGTGCCCTCGCCCGGAACCGAGCCTGGGACCCTTCCGTCCGCAGGCTGACGCTCTGTCCACTGAGCCGCACCGGCGAGGGCTCCTGGGTGATGGTTGTTTAACTGAGGACCACTCTGCAGAGAGCAACCCCGTCCACCGGCAGAAGCCCACCCCCCACCGGGCTCCGGCCTCTGCCGATGCCCAGGGCACAGGGCCGCCCTTTCTGATCACAGGTGCTCAGAACCAGGCCGGCCCGGGAAGGGAAGAGCCAGGCTGGCTGTGTTTGCTTTTCTCTCGCGTGGAAGGCAGGCCGCCTGCCAGGTGCCAACCGCACCCAGGCCTCCGGACCTGCCCAGGGACAGAGCCACCCGCACCCAGGCCACCGACCGCCCAGGCACTGGGGCCATCCTTACCCCAGGCCACCGGCCACCCAGGCACAGGGCCACCCGCACCCAGGCCACCGGCTCTCCCAGGCACAGGGGCCGGGGCGCAGGTTAGAAGTCATCCCCGGACCACGTGCCCATGGGTTTTGCTCTGGCAGCAGCTGCCCGCTCCTCCGAGGTTCCCTGGCCCTTGACCACCAGGAGTCACAAGGATTCTGTGCACATCACCCACTTCTCTCCTCAGAGGGAGGGGGAGTGAGGGGGGAGGGGGAGGAAAACAGGGCTAAGGGGACACTATTGGCTCAGAACCAAGCCTGGGAAAGAAAGAGAAGGAAAGAAGGAAAGAAGGGAAAAAGGAAGGAAAGAAGGAAGGAAGGAAGGAAGGAGGGAAGGAGGGAAGGAGGGAAGGAAGGAAGGAGGGAAGGAAGGA